>CAKNYM010038575.1:0-34055 GCA_932195095.1 Andricus curvator | reverse complement strand
TAGTGTCACGCCTACCCTGAAAGGGAAATGGTTTAATGGTATATATAAATAACTGAAAAAATGTGCATACTTCGGTACTTAAAATTCTCAACTATTTGTTAAAATCAAACTTGAACTTACAGGTTAAGGAACTTTGTGCTTTGCACGCCCTAAATAACTTGTTTCAAGAGAGGGGTTTCAGTAAACAAGAATTGGACCAAATTTGCTATAGTTTAAGTCCTGACGTCTGGATAAATCCGCATAAATCTTTACTGGGGCTTGGAAATTATGACATTAATGTTATTATGGCAGCCTTGCAAAGAAGAGGTTGTGAAGCTGTTTGGTTTGACAAACGAAGGTAAATAATGAAATGGATGTTGCTTTTTGTTCTACTGTTCTAGTTTATTGTCACCTAATTATAGGTAAAGCTTTCGCCTTCCGATGAAGAGCCTCTTTAGTACAATAATATAACATAGTCGCCTTCCGCTTAAGCAGAATTCTGCTAGTAATTTGTTATTAAGTTAGCACCGATAACATAGGTTTACACGGTTTTGGACATGAGCAGCCAAAAGGGGATTACAAGGTAATTTTCTGCGCGGATTACGAATCCGGACTCCGTTTTTCCCTATCAGGTCAGGTTTCTGAGATAAATGATTCAGCCATTCTTAGCAATTTTTGACCATAAATTGTTGTTGTTTTTTTTGAACATATACCAAAAATAAAAATGAAGTGCAGAGGAACTGAGCCATTTGTATTGATTTGGGCCCGTTTCACGCATTAGCGACCAACGATAATAATCGCTGACCTCCCTTATCCCAAAAACGTTCTTGGCCTTTTTCAATTCTCTGTAAATATTGGTGTAGCCGCTCTTCTTGCTCGTCGCTCGTGTCACCCAAGTTGTCAGGGAAGAAATCCAGATGGGAATATAGAAAATGGATTTTTAACGTCATTAGAACGCCTATTTTACGCTAATTTCTCAGAACGTCCGCGATAATTCACCTGTAATCGTCACTTTTTCTTTTAACGAAGAAGTTTCGAACGACACTCTTGAATGATGTCCATGCTGCTACTTCTGTGGCCGATAAACATTTGGTAAAGTTATTTTTGTTTATAAATTTTCTAATATCAGTTCCGACAAAAATTCCCTCTTTGATTTTCGCGTAGAAAATGTTGATGAACATCTTGATCGGATACTGGAATAGCAATGCTACTAACATATAAAATCTCAAAAATCGGACCTATGGCGGGAAACGGGCGACGGATGTGAATTCAGAGCACAAAAATACGCAAAATAGCACATTTGTCTTCTCGGGTCCAAAAATTGACCGATATTTGTAAACTTGTGTAATGAACAAATGTCAAGACTAATTAGTAGGTGAACATAATGTTACCTTATAATCAGTTTCATTACTTCACAAATTCATATATTAAAATCCATTCCCACTTGACGCAGGTATTCGAAATAGTTATTTGTGCATTGTTAGTAAGTTTTGTGGACTTCCCGCCCCTCCTCCATTTTTCGATACAGTTTCGAGTGAAACCTGTGATGATTTTTTTAAGGTTTTGTTGGCTTATATTAAAAATGGGATTTCAAAGATTGCGTGGTGTAAACAGATTATTGCTACAACTTTCCTAGGAAAGCCACTTGATGCGAATATGAGAAATTATTCTCATGCTAGTATCAAGTAGTTTTTATTCATTAGTAATTGTTCGATCGTATAAATGCATTACCTTTTGTAACTTAGGGGAGGGTCAGCTTCAGCGACACATGATAATTTAAGGTATTAAAAATCACTAATGACCTGGAACACGATAACTCTGGCAGGTAAAAAGCTAGACTTTTTTTTTAAATCGGTTAGAAAACTTATGAAATTCTGCCTCAAATGACCCTTAGTTGATATATTTTTGACTTTTCAGAGAGGCCAACAACGAAAGAGCGACAAAGATGGTTATAAAGCAGTTTCAGGGCCGCATTATGTCTGTAGAGATACGTCGTTCCGGCGTAAGTGGGACACCCGGATAGTATGTGTTCTAGGTACTCAGCGTGTGCATGACACGCTCTGCACCTATCGCTGGGAACTTCTTGACATAAAATGCGGTCACGGTATACTAAGGTGGAAATGACACAGTCTTGGCATTCGAAAAGAAAACCCTCTGTACCTGAATTAAGTCCTGATGATTTGAGGAAAGCAAAAGTTTGCTCCTTCGGCAAGGACTGATTTTATACATTTCTGTAAAAGTGTCCGTGGATTTTCTTATCGAGTAGCTGCTGTGCAAAATTCTTCAACCTCTGCTTTCTTCACTTCGGCTTTTAAAAGTGAGGCATCTAGATGGAGTAATGCACTTTCCTTACTTCTGATGTTAAGATTCAGGCCAAGGGTCTCGGCCGCCAGCTCCGCGGCTTTGTAAAGTAACGCTCCTTTGCCAATCATCTCGTGTTCACTGACCATTTTTAGGAGAGGATCTCTGCCATTTGCTACGACGTAAGCTGTACTTAGAACAATTCGGTTATAAAGACATTGGAAATTCAGAAGTCCGCGCCCGCCTTGACGGCGTCAGGTGTATAATCGCGGAACGGACGAATTGATATGCAAGCTCTTATGCATATGCATGTTCTTACGCGTGGCGATATTAAGGGCCATAAGCTCGTTCTTCGTCCATTGAACCACCCCAAACAAGTAGAGTAGAACCCGGACGGCACGCGTGTTAATCGCAGATTCCTTGTTCAACGCAGACAGATTTGAAGACTAAATCTATCGAAGAAGATGCCGGCTCTTTGGCTCTTTGCCGGAAGATCTTTGGGCTCGAGAGAAACCTGGATGTTGATGTTTCTCCTAGTTCTAAAGGATCGCTCTTCCTGTATTGAATGCCTGCCCGCGTTTGTTCTCTGTGTCGCCTCTCTTTCTCTGTTGTTATATAACTCCTTTTTTGGAGGTTCTCGGCACGGTTTCGCAGAAGTTGACGCTAAAAGAGCGAGAGCTCTGGGTGTTTCTCGCACCACAGAGCATGTAGCCGCGCCATGTAACGTTCTCGTTTAGGGACCATACTGGTATCGTAACACTCCAGCAAGTCGTCCATCAGTCGATCCGTCCACTCAGAAGTATTGAGATTTTGCCGGTCCATCGTATTGACTCTGTCTTCATTGGCTCCTCCAACTCTAGGGTAGTCGACATTGTTGTCCGACCCATTGTTGATTCGATTGTTTTGAATCACACTTACAACTATGTTTGGTGTTATTATTGTTGTTTCCCCGAGCAGCTAGGGAAAACTATTTCCTCTATTTTGGAAAATTTCCTCTATTTTGGAAAATTTCCTCTATTTTTGGTCAAAAACTGAAATTTAAAAAATAAACTTTTAATTCACACACCAAAACCAAAAATTGAACATCAGGATCATATCAGGATAAAGAAAATTCAAAATTTGATCAATTTGCCACATTTAAATATTTGCGTGCTCTCGCAATATCGATAGTAATATCGATATCGCGGATCTGTCTGTATGGTATCGTACCGGTGCATCGGTGATCAAAGGTGAATAAAACCGTTATGACTTTGTTGCAGGAAAAGTTGAATACGTTAAAGGCTAAACCCCTTAACAACTCCTCAACACAAGTTCATTCAACACATAAGCACAAGGTGGTTAACTATAGATCCAGGAGCTGAAAGAGTAGATGAGCAGTTACCAGCGTTAGAAAATTATTTTTTGACGTACATTCCAAAGAATGAATCTTCCACTCTTGAAAAGCAGAATTATATTGATATAATAAAGTATTTAAAAGCCGTGCGTTTAAAGAGCACTTTAAAGTTTATCGTTTATGCATCCAAGATCTTCACTGCTGAATTTACCTTGATTATGCAAAAAGAAGAACCGCTTATTCACATACTGTATGGCCAGTTAAAACTGCTAATTTTAATTTTGCTATCGAGTATTATTAAAGGACCAATTCTGAAATCAACTTCATTTGTTAGGGAAAAACTTACTTCACTTCTTAAAGATAAAACAAACTTTTTATATTTGCTTGAGGTAAGTCCTGGAGAAACAGTAAAAGGCACAGTTGCAGCTTTATCTCAGAAGGAATTTTTTTTTTCATGACTGAAGTAAAAGAATTGTACACTGCCGCAGTAAATCATTTACTTACAAAAATTAAGTGTTTCAAAGCCTTGAAATATTTTCAATGTGTTTCGCCCGAAAATATTACGAAACCTGAAAGTTGTATCTTACATAATAAAAATTGGGCAGTTAAATCCACTTCTTTGTATTGACACCAATAAATCAGAGTGCTACAACTGGACGAAAATGTGCGATTTAAACTGAAAAAAGGATGAATGAATTGATTCTTATTGGAGCCTCATATTTAGCCTTCAAAATCATTCAAATCCGAGTGTAAGATATCAAGAGATAAAGCGAGTCGTCCAATAAACTCTCTTGCTCTGACATATGGAAACGCTGTTGTAGAAAGATGCTTTTCACTATCAGGAACGCTTCTAACTGAAGACAAAAATAGAATGACGGAAAGAACTTTAAATGCAAAACTTGCAATTGCTGACGGCTTAAAAAATATGATAAAATGGTGCACAAAGTGCCCATAACTCCTAAATTAGTGAGACTGGCAGAGTAGGCTCATTCGTCATACCAGATTTACTTGGATAACGAAAAGAAAATCCTTAAGGAACAGGCTAAGAAGAAAGCTGCTAAAACTGAAGTTGAAGCCAAAGAAAAAGCACGGTTAGAAAGTGTAGAAAAAGAACAAAACACAGTCAACAAATTAGAGGGTGATTTAAAATCAGCAGAAAAGGATTTCGAAAATGCCACGCTTGATGCCGAATCTGTGCAAGATGAGTTTAATTTGGTTGTGAAGAGAAATACCAAAGATATAGTTGTAAAAGAATTAATTCACAGTCTACAAAAACTTCGAGATAAAGAAAATGAAAAACGACAGAAGGTAAATGGGTTACAACAAAATATCAGAAAGAGAACTACTGAAATGCTGAAAAGAATAGCAAAGAAAAGAAAAGTTTAACAAGGTATTTAATACCTTCTTCTGCCCTGGAAAAGAATATTCTTTTTTTGATTAAAAAAATATGCCATTACTTGGTAATTTACAGTAACAATATTTTCTTCAGTATTCAATGTGATACTAATATAATAAACTATGAAGCCGTAATGCGCTATTAAAATTTAGAAAAGGCTTGTAAGACTATCTATTTCTATTAATAAAATGATTTTTATTGTAAGTTGTAAACTCTAAAACTTTTATATTTAATGAAATGGCTGTAAACTGTTTAGTTACAACTGATGCTAATTAGATAAGACAAGTAAAATTGAGATTAACTTAAGTATTCTTAGAACCACAGGTATATAGGATGTGTGAACTCAATGAAAAAGCGGAGGATTCGATTAACGTTAGGTTTATTGATACAAATTGCGAACTCTTCAATAAACAATCCGACCGGTAAAGGCATTCACGAGCGATTGATTGGCACGCAGTTCGACAAGGATGTAGTTGAATTATTACCTGTAGTTGTAACTTAAGTTGTCTTGTAGTTTTTACCGATACGTCGTGTTATGGCAAATGGTGTCCATAACGTGATATCTAGTAGCAAGTTGCCCCCCATTACTCCTTTACTCCCTTCGTTGCTCCCTCCTACACCCTTTATCATCCCTATCCCTCCCTCTAGCCTGCTTCCTAATTTTCGGAGTCGTCAGCTCCAGTTCCTTCCAGCTGCTTGCATTTCCGTGTCCCGTGCGTTATTCTCACCATTTTCAGAGTTGCAAGAAGCGACATGTTTTTATTTTTGTTTCTGTTTACGTGTATTAAAATAAATGACTTCTGTGACGATACAGTGGATAATCTGCTGGACTTGTGGAACCTTTTCTCCTGCAAGATGTATACATATCAAGGAACGTAAAATTGTTTTTCTTCAGTGTCGCCACCAGTGTTTAATAAACGAACTTCACTTCTATTGTGCTGTGTACTTTTTCAAACCTATCACAAAGATCCTCAAAACATACTTATTTTCCTAAAAATAAATCTTTTTTCGAACACTATACATCTGGTAAATGTTACCAGAAAACTAGTTAAATTACCTAAAAACGAGGATGTAAGCCTAACTCAACGTTTGCTTGCTTTTACTAGACAGCTAGTTAGCCCTACTTACCACGTAAATGTTGGCCCTACCTGATGTCTGGTAACTTATACTACATGTCTTGTGATTTTAATTAGACAGAGTTTAACTAGACTGCCTGGCGTGTTTAACTAGACAGCATGTTTGTTCATATTTTACTAGTCTGTCTAGTACGTCTAACCAGGATGCTTGTTACCCCAACTAGACCTTTTTCTCCGTGTAGTTTCATTATTTTTTAACGTATATGATCAGAAATTTATTCAAAGATGTCTCATTTTCTACTGACTTCACTCATGTAGGTTTATTAGTTTATTAGATACTTTGTTTCCCACTGACTTCACTCTAAATTCTTCAAAAAAATATATAATTGTTCATCCGAACACTACTAACATTTTTATTAACCTTGATTCATATACTATCCTTCATTTAAAAAAAAGTCCTCCAAAAGTCCTCTATTTTTGGAAAAAAGGTCCTCTTTTTTTTGGAAAAAGGTCCTCTATTTTTGAAAAAAGTCCTCTATTCCTCTATTTTAGAAAGAATAGAGACTGTGATCCCTGATATTATCGAGCACGAAGCGCGATATCCGATAGATGCGCGTCCCAACGTGCGCACCGTGCAAGGTGCTTTAATTAGAAAATTTAAAAAATGTAATTCGCTTCTCATTATACAGACACAAATTTGGGTACAATAGAAAACGTTTTCACTCAACTCAGAAATATACCGGGAATATTCTGTTAAGTTAGTCGTCCTGATCATCGGTTCTCTTGGAGGTGCCAAGCTTTCACTGGTTAATAGCTTGTAAAGCATCCCTGTGTGTTAACGAAATACTAACAAGGGTACCTTTAGGTACGCTTTTTTTGTTTGAATTGATACTCTCCTCAATGAAAGGTACGGACCAGAGGTTTTCTGAGAAAATTCCAGACGACGCAATTTGGAACCATTTTCGAGAAAAATGCATTTTAAAAATTGCGAACGGATGGTGATAGAGCCGATGTAAAAGTATTGTGAAGCGTCGGTAGCTCCCTGGTAGAGCGCTCGGCTGATAGCCGCAAGGTTGCGTGTTCGATTCTCGCTATCCGTACTTAAAAAATTTTTTTATTCATTAAAATGCTTGTCTATTCCATTTTTGAATAACATTTAATAAAATTATACCGTTTAATGATTATTTATTCCTTATTTTCAATAAAAACTCTGTTTAACGTATTTTTAATCACTCGTTTGGACAATTGTGCATTTTATTAAAACTCTTTATCCTCCAATAGTTTCTAGTATTTATATTTTTAAATTAAAGTAGGAATCTATTAAGTGAATCACTGCATCCACTGGTATTTCGTATTTATTATTAAAATTTTTATTTGAAACACTTTGTTCCTACCTTAATTAAAAAATTTAAATACTAGAAACTATTGAAGAATAAAGAATTTAATAAAATGCACAATTGTCCAAACCAGTGATAATAAAAATACGATAAACAGAGTTTTTATTGAAAATTAGGAATAAATAATCATTAAATGGTATAATTTCATTAAATGTTATTCAAAAATGGAATAAACAATCATTTTGATAAATAAAAAAAAATAAAAAAAGTACGGATAGCCAGAATCGAACGCACAACCTAGCGGCTATCAGCCTAGCGCTCTACCAGGGAGCTACCAACGCTTCGAAATACTGTTACACCGACTCAATGACCACACATTCGCAATTTTTTAAATGCATTTTTCTCGAAAATGGGTCAAAATTGCGTCTTTTTGATTTTTCTCAGAAAACCTCCTGCACGTACCTTTCATTGAGGAGAGTATCAATTCAAACAAAAAAAGCGTACCTAAAGGTCCCCTTGTAAGACACTTGCGGGAAGATATTTGTTATAAGGGAAACCATCTTCATACATTATTGATGAAATATATTGCAAAAAGCTCCTGATAACTGAAATGTTATAAAGAAAAATTATCGCCTTCAAGTAAGAGTGTGGCGCTTTTAATGCTTTTTGACTATTAACGATGCGGAGACAGAATACATTTTTTTTTAATGAAACTGTAGGGGATATTTTTGACTACCGAAAGAAAGCTTTCATCCATATTAGAAATACGAATATCGGTAAATAACAGCTTCTAGCAATGCTCAATAACAACTCTTAGAAGCGGTCAATAAAAACCTCTATCAAAGCGTAACAATACACATTTTGGCTTATGAACCTAACCCAACTGAATCATATAAATTAGAGATGTATATTCTCAAATCAAAAATATTCAATCAGAAAACTTATGAGAGCGTGAAAGGATCTTTCAAAAAGTCATAAAAATGATTTACTGTAAACCCACCACCAATTAATATGTGTCGTTATCAATGAAAATGGAATTACTCAGTCGATTCTAGTTTCTGAAATATTCGTGTTTTTGTGAATAAAGATAAAAAATATTGGTTTAGAGTTTTTTATGGGAAATCATACTTCAATCTATGCTCTATGTGGTGACATTATACTTATGTCCCGGAAGTGGTAAATTTTATGCTCACAAAAGAAATATAACATATGGGGCATAATTTCTGACGTGTACCCACCTCGAAAATGAAAGTTGTCCGATCGGGCTAAAAATTGGCCCCATTGTAGTCCTATTAGATAGTACTCTTCACACCAAAAATTAATTCATTTTGATAATTATTTATCAAAGTAGAGGGGGTAAAATTTTTGGGTGGTGATTTATTATAAAAAAGATGGAGAGCTCAAGCACGTAAGTATCGCAATCATATCTGATAACGTAGCTCATGACATGGTGGCTGTTCACGAGTATCAATAGATAATAGTAGATGACTTGAAAACTCATTTCAGGCCAAAGAAAATCTACTATTTCACTGAATGGTGCAGGGCAACATTCTAAAAATAATAGTAGCTTTGTTAAGGGGGGATCCTGCTTTAGGAGGCCTAAAAAAAGCGTTTTTGGGGGGATTTTTTTCGGACAGAAAAAAATAAGCAAGTCTAGCGAACTTTTTAGAATATTTTAATATATATTTGAACATTATAAAAAAAATTTTTTGAGAGAAAAATATCGGCGGGATTCAAAAAAATAGGCGGGATTTAAAATAACGACGGGATTTAAAAAAATATTGGCGGGCAAGATGGAACTCGTAATTTTTGTCTGAAACAAAAAAACCAAAAAGAAATTGAATTTTCATATATTTTTCTTCTAGGTGAACTAAGAAAAACCCGAAAAATTGTGAAATAAACAAATTTTTCTCAAGTTTGAAGAAAATTTGCTTTTTGCAACAACAAAAAAATCATTTCAACTTGCTAAAAAAGTTGTTTAAATTTTTTTTTCCACAAATCTTTTTAGTTCAAATAGAAGAGAATACAAAACTGAAGCTAACAAGCCTTGGTTCATTTTGATTGGTCGTCTAGTTTTCTTGCAATCACGCCCGCCAGTTTAGAAAAATCGTAAAAACGAAAACTCGAGAAAACGCGCTTCAAAGTTTACGATAAGAAAAAATGTTAATTTCCTATTACTTACAGTAATAGTACGCTAATCAATTACTCCTGCTTTATAAAGTAAACGGCACTTCTAGGAATTTAAAATATTGTTTCAAAGGACTGTTGAACATTTTCAGGTACACAGTTCGGAGTTGTTAGACCTATGGGTGGAGCGCGCTTCATCTGCCCGAGCGCTCGTATACTTGCTCGACATCCCACCACGTTTAGTGCTGTATCTTTAAAAATATTGCGAATCAGCCCCTATAACTTTAGATACATATTCTTAGATATATTAGGAATAGATTTAAGCAATAAAAAAAATGGATTTTTTGAGCCTCCTAAAGCATGATCCCCCCTTAATCTCCAAGCCCATGAAGAAGATTTTGGTATCCAAGCTGAATGGCACTTCCATGGTACATCTCATGGTAAGGGTGCATGTGATGGTATAGGAGCGAATATAAAGAGACAAGCAACACGTTCAAGCTTACAATGTTCTCCGAAACATCACATACTCACTCCCCATGCTTTGTTTCAGTGGGCAAAGAGTAACTGTAAGGAAACTGAAATTTTTTTCTGCGGCAAAGAAAATCATGCCTTAGCCACCGAGTTACTGAAAGCCAGATTTGACAAAGCTGTCACGATACCAGGTACATTACAGTACCACTGTTTCATTCCCACTCAAGATGGAAAACTTCAACTCAAGAAGTTTTCGTCCTCTGAGAAATACGTCATCTTCTCGAATGGCAAAAAACAGAAACCACAAAAAAGGCCTGCAGAGAAAACAACTGTTGAAACTATCGCCAAAAAATCGAACAGAAAGATACATAATATTACCATATAATATTACTTCCAGTGGAATGATTGGGCTGCATTCTGAATTATGAAGGCGTAATTCTCAGCGAAATCGAAGCAAATCAAAAACTCCCTAGGCAATACATTTTCCTTCAGGTTTTTGAAAGAGATGATTGCTCCTTTGAAATAAAGTGATGAGTTTTTAATTTCAACAGCCTTTCACAGAAATCATCTAGGAATTCATCAGTATCCATTAGTCTTTAGAGTACATCTTTCGGTCTGTAACCAAATTTCAAATCTCACTTCATTAATACAATGTTCATCAAAAGCTTTTGTGATGTTATCTTTCAAGTTTGCAGTACCTGGACAGTTCTCACACTCTCCTAAATGACAGGAACTTGAAGAGTTAGGACATACAATAGCATCCAGGCAGTCGTGATAATTTGTGAGCACCATGTCAGTATCCTCTTTTAAATGTTGAATATTTATTTCATTCAACATCAACTTGACATTTGCATGATGCACGCAAATGCAGAGAGCAGTTATTCAAGTAGCATATAATATTACTTAACTTGAAAAACTGGCACTAAAGCGTTGCACAAAGATCGTCGACATGAGCGCACTAGGGGAAATCGCGTGCCACCCGCCCTATCATGGAATCTTGTTTACGTATCGTTCTATTACTCAAAGAGGAATTAATTTGCCACTCTGAAAATTGGGGGTCTTATAGTAAAAAATCTCAGCTTTCTTTTAAAACTATTTTGAAGAAAAAAAAAGTTCCCAAATTTGAAAAAAAGTCAAATTTATTTTTGATTTTCAAAAATTCGGGTCAAATTTTGACATTTTTGAAAAATCGTTATTACCACCAGAAATTTTGGGAAGAAATCTATCGAAAATATTTTAAGTGAAATTTTGTTTAAGGCAATGGGACAAAAGTTACAAAAGTTTGAAAGTAAGGCTTTGCTTAAAAAACCCCGAAAATTGTACCCCCTCCACTTTGATAAATAATTATCAAAATGAATTAATTTTTGGTGTGAGGAGTACCTTCTAATAAGACTACAATTGGGCCAATTTTTAGCCCGATCGGACAACTTACATTTTCGAGCTTATTGCACTCGCCATATTTAAATCCATTTTTCTCTAACAGCTGTTGTTCGAAGTTCCAGCTTGTTCGGGATCCGACATTTATCCACATGACTGTGAATATAGTGTTGTGTTATGATGATTTTGGAAGCTCTCGAGGTAGCTTCATCGTCTATATCCCCAAAGGATTCTCATTCTTTGAAGTCAGACAATCCAGCAAATTTCAAGTCTCATAATGCTAACATGGACAAACCCAAGGTTTGCTTTTTCTGCTCAGGACCACACTTCTTGTTCGAGTGTCAGGAATTCAAGAAGAAGAGATCAGATAAGCAACGAGACTTCGTCGAATGTAAGCAGCATTGCTTAAACTACTCACGCCGGCTGTGGGTGACTTACGTCCTATGGTCAAAATCGACGAGGGGGGGGGGGGGCCCGAGCCAAGTAGTAGTCCTCTATCTCTTCCCCAACCAGTCGAGTGGGGGATCTGACATGAGAGTAGTAGGGGTATTCCAGAAAGGTGGCAATTACCTTGAAATTTGAAACCATCAATAAATATAATCATAGTAACTTCTTCTTATAATCAAGTAGTCAGTAACACTTCTGTTTGCACTAAAAGTGCAACGCAGTAACTTCGGCTTAAAAAGTCCGAAAAAGTCCCCTGATTATGAATAACCAGGTTGCTTTTTCGAAACCTGATGCAACAATTTTTTAAACAATTACGTTATTTTTTAAGATGAAAATTTTTGGAAAATTCATGGTAAAACAAAACTTTTATGTCACAACAACTTTTTTATGCAACGACCCGTTTTCAAATGAGAGCGTTATAAACAATTGAATTTGCATTAAAATAAATGACATATTTGCGGCTGCATATCTCGGTAACTATTGGACCGAAAATTTTCGAAAAATATGTAAATCATTTTTCAGGGCACTTGCTTCGCGAGGAAAAAAGAAGATTTTCCGACGGAGCTAAAACTTTTTTAAATATATAAGTGTTAAAACTGGTCCTTTTTTAACAACTAAGTGTGCAATTTTTCGAACTTCTTAATAAAAGACTTTGTGTACATTGTACAAGGTCGATGCTATAACTTTTGTAAAAAATCTTGGGGAAATTACCTTGATTACAAATACTGTTGTTACTTTGTAAAAATCTCAATCGTTTTTTTGTTAAGAAGAATTTTTATAAACAAATACGAATATTTGATAAAGCTTTCGTTTATAAAACGGGTTTTCAAAATTATAGATGTAAAACAAAAACTTTGTCTCTTATAGATTTTCTTTTAATTCAAATCATTTGTTAACTATGGCCTTATAAACAATTAAGGGTATGTGACACAGTCAAATACCTGTATTGCCGACCTCACTTTTTCAGTTTATTACATTTTTTTTTTTTTGAACCTAAAATCTTTTTTTGTAAATAGAATATCGGACTGAAACTTTGTAATATGTATCAGAAGACCATAAACTACGCTTATGTACTTTATTTGAGTAGAAATTTCGCTAAAAATTATTTTCAAATAAATTAAAACTGCAACCATTTTTGTACATATTGTCTTTGTACCTTGAAATTTTTTGAACCTAAAAACTTTTTTTTTAGTAAAATATCGGCACGAAAATGCGAAGTCTGGCAGCCATTAATCGAGGCTCTCACAGCTGACTCGTCTACATCTGAAATATGGGGTCCACGCTGTCAATGATTGATGATGCGATGTTCTTACAATAATATTTTACAAAAGTTGAGTCCAGCATAAAAGTTGAGTGAAATATGTGGTTTCAATATTGAATTATGCAAGTATTGAAATCGTTATTGGCCGACCGAACTGGCAATCGTTGTTGACATTTAGTTGGAATTTTTCTTTTTGCATCTTTTATACTCAAATGACGTACATAAACGTAATTTACTGTCGGCTCTTACATTTCTCAAAGTTTGAGGCCGATATTTTACTCAAAAAAAAAAAGTTTTTAGGTTCAAAAAATTTCAAGGTACAAAGACAATATGTACGTAGTTTATGGTCCATATTTGTTTATAAAAATTGTTATTAACAAAAAAACGATTGAGATTTTTGCAAAGTAACAAAAGTGTTATATACATTTTTTAAACCCGCCAGCATCAAAAGTATAAAGTACTATAGTCGAGAACGCTGCCAGTCCTAAGCTTCGAAAAAGTGGGAAGGGAAAATTAGGGAAATAAGAGGTGAAGGACAATGAGTGAAGCGACGAATGGAGAGGGAAAGAAGGAGCGGAGGGCGAGGATGCAAGTCAGCCAGGCCCCCCGTCGATTTCGACCATAGGACGCAAGTCACCGGCAGCGCTCAGGCCGACATCGCGTATCAGTTTGTCCATCAACGAAGAGTGCCACAATTGTACATGGCAGCATCATTTGATACTTCTTGGGTCTTCTCCTTTACAATCTTCTAGACTGTATAATGCGAAAGCAACGCCTTGTACATTCAACGGCAATGCTTCCTTTCCTGCACTTTTTTAAAACAGGGATGTCCATGAATAGTATGCCTGGCTCGCTTCTCTTCCCCCATCTCCGTCCCTTTTCCTCGCACGCTCATTCGCTGTCTGCATAAGACGGTAAGAGGGAGGAGTGACGAGTGACAGATAGTCGCTCTTCTCTCTTTCCGTAGACATCCCTGGTTTATAAAATAATCTAAAAAAATGATCCTGCGATAGAAATTATAGAGCGCGGCATGACCGCATATTAGTTAGCTCAGGCGCGTACTATTAAAAAGCGCTTTAGGTAGTTGAGGGCCGTATGTTTTTGCAATGGACAATATTTTAGCGTGTGTCAAAAGCTTCATGATAGTTATTCCAAAATATTATTTGTTGATTATATACATAAATAATACCTAATGAATTTAATAGAAACTAAAATTGTCTTTAGTAAGAAGCTGAGAAATATGCTTTTACTTCAATATTTTGAAATGACAAGATGTCATATACGATACTTTGCACGCACAACACCACCATTTTTACCCATGAAACGGCCTAATAGCACGGAACGTTCCGCGGGAACTTTCGAAACGTTGCTGGAACGTGTAAAATATCCGTCGCTTGGGAACGTTCCAAACATAAATTACCGTTATTGTTATTATTGTCAATAAATATCGCGCAAACCGTAAGTGATACGTCAAAATCGATGTCATTTCATGATACGGTTATCATATTATAGTGTATTATATACGGTACTCACAAGTCAAAAATGACATCCATTTTTACCTATCTATTGCGGTTTACGAGATAATTGTTGTTAAAAATGACAATAATGGATGATTTACCTCAGGTCCCTGTGGAGCGTTCCCAAGCGGCGGACATTTTACACGTTCCGGGAACGTTCCGCTGGAACTCTTCGAAGGTGCCCGCGGAACGTTCCTTGCCATTAGGGCATAATTCAACTGTACGTCGCCCATCGTAGGGTATATTTCCTTTTTCTTTGATCGAATCTTTTTCATCTTTATCATAAGCTTCTTTTGCAGCTCTCCGTGTATTTATTTCCGATATTTCACCTCGCAATTTTACTCGGTGATCACACACCTTTTTTGTCGCTATTCTGCATTTCTACCTGTACTTCTCTATGCATTTTGTCATTTTTTTAAATCGCGTCTTACATTTAAAAACTCAAAAGCTCCGTAGTGATCCAGAACCAAATAAAGCGTTTTTTAACTTACAGCTTTGTTGAGAAGTCAGCCACTTTAAAGAGTTCAATGCTACCAACAAAAGAACACAAAATTATGATATATGCGAAATTGCCACGATCTAGGCTTTCAGAAGTTATATTTCTAATATAGAATATTCAGGATTTTGGACACTTTAGACTACAGAATCTTATTTATATGAAATGTAAATACATAAGTAAATACAAATGTTTGATTTCTTGAGATTTTTACAGGTTGAATTAAAAGCCAAAAGTTTTTCAATAGCCAGCCTAAAATAAATTATGAATCTTCACATTTAAACTGAAAACATTAAAAATCATTTTTGTTGTAACATTTTTGTGCTTTACGTCCTGTTGTAAGAAGTTATTTTATACATATTCACGTTCAAAGATTACAGAGCTAGATTTCAATGGTCACGTGTATGTCTTATGTTTTTTCTTATGTTCGAACTTATGAAATAAAGGATCACTTATGTGAATCTAGTGTTATCCATTTAATACGGACCCTACATAATTTTTCAAAAGTGGGATTAAACGCGAGTGTGTTAGGATTACAACTTTATGAGAACTTTTTTGACGTGGAAAAGATGTCTAAGGAAGGTTCAATGAAGGGAGATGGTGATGACGATAAGAATTATAAAGATGCAACAGAGGAAGAAAGCCATGCCATTGGCGGAAAAGACATCGAAGTACTTATTGCAGCTACTGCACATGCAGTGTTGAGTGCGGCAAAATATGCGCCACACTCTTCTCCTCAAGCTACATCTATGAAAAGACAACTAGACTGTAAAGATGTAGGAAGTCAAATGCCTCGTTATAGTTAGGATCCAGACGAAGATATCGAGATGTGGATATCTCATGTCGACGAAATTAAGGAAGCCTATGGAGTCCCAGAAGAAATGATAAAGGTTCTGGCTACGAAACACTTACGTGGACGAGCTCGTGACTGGTATGATTACACTGAGGGCACCATAGCATCAACTTAGGATGAACTTGAAGAAGATTTATTCTATATGTTCTGTTACTGGGGTAATACCGAGGAGGAGATGATGGGCGTTGAAGAGCTGAGATAGGTGAAACACAATGAGAAAATATCATGTTTAAAATTAAAGGCGATTTATTGTCACTTATAATGATCGATGTAGATGGCCAGCTCGTGGCGAGGCGTTGGCAACCGAGGTTGGTCGTTCGTGGGATGAGTCGTTTGTTGATATGGAGTTGGCCCTGCCAAGGGCCGTTGAAGATGATTGGAAACGTTCCGCAGGAGAGTAGATCCAGGGTAGCGAGGGTAGAGCACTAGCACTGGCGCATTTGAACGAACAAGAACAAGAGCGGTTTTCAGTCGGACGAGCGAACAAAGACTGAGCAACGGCTGTGCCGTCGCTTGATGCTTCGGGTCCCCTCGGGGGATTCCGTCCTGTCTCGTGTGCGCCCCGGTAACCCCTTCGTGCAGGGCCCTACTGATTCCCGTCCTATGGTAATAGATCTGTTACAGTTCGCTTCCCATGAGAGTCATGTGGCTTTAACAAAGAAAATGGAAGCTCGAACTTGGAAATCTGGAGAGAGGTTTTCAACCTATTTCTTTGATAAAACTAAAATTGGAAGAAAGTGGTAAAATTCACTATATCCTTATAGGCGTAAATGATTACATTTTAAAAACTCGGTTATTGGGAGCAAGCCATAAAAAGCTCATCGATATCTTGGAGGCTGCAATTGTGATGACCGAGGACGAATGTAAAAAAATGACACGGTGGGACCAACACGGGTCTTCTTCCTCGAGATCCTCCAGCACTAGCTGTACGAGCTCGCAGAAACTCATTGGGCTAAAATGTTTTAATTGTAGTGAAGAGTGGAACATTTCAAGGTTCTGTTGAAAACCAATTATAGAACTACTCCGTGGTTTACTAATTTATAATTTACTAAGAATTATTTGCCCGGTAAGAAGGAGCTGATTAGAGCGCATTGAAATGTTTCAATGCCTTTTAATTGCATTTTTGTCTGAATGCTTAGTAATGCGTAGAAGCGTAATGAAACGCATTGAAATTATGCTTGGTCGCTAATTGGTTGAAAGTGACGAAACCGACCAATCATCATGCATCTGCCCAGCCTCTACATCTATTCTTGTGATGTAAGTTTCACAGAAGGAAATCAAACATTTGGCATTAAGTAGTTTTTTACACTAATGGTATTAATTAAAATAAGTGCGGAACACAAAACTTGTATCACACAAAAAGAAGTCCCAAGAGCACAATACAGATTCACTCATATAAACAATTTTTATCACATAACTTTCTTCAAAACACTTTAAGGATCTTGGCGTCTTGACGTTTTATACAATAAAGCGCATTCAATGGCATTTCGGACCTTTTCATTAAAAGCCATTTTGTGCGTTCCAATAAACTGCTTCTGACAGGGTTTTGTGAAATATAATTTAGAAAATAATTTTAACAATGGGGGTTATCAGGAGCAAATGATTGTCCAGTAAACATTTATGGCTTTTTCCAAGTTTCCGTTGTAATTCATTTGCTACCTTACCACCTATTTACAATAAAATTTGATATTGTACCCCACTCAACAATGACCTATCATGCTCTTCACGGTAGAGATTTCATTCGTCAACTGGGAATGACAGTAATCTTAAAGCAAGCCCGCCCAGATAGGGGAAATTTCGTCGAAATTGCCCCTTTGCCAGATGGGATTTTTCCACCATTAATGGACTCTACTCACTGTTAGAAAAGCATGGTGGTGGTTCGTGGCGTGTGATACATTTTGAATCAGGTGCTTTGGGGCGACTAAGTTGAAATGTAATTTTTGTATTTTAATGTTTTAAAATGTACCTCAAATGAAACACAAATACTTACTGATATCCTGCTCTAAAAAAATTAATCTTTTTTATGAGAGGAATATGATTTTTATTAATAATGCAACATTTTTAAAATACGAATGTCAATTATATACATTATATATATAATTAAAAAAAAAAGTTAAACAACCACCGCAGGGTCCCACTAAGAGCAACTGCCATTTAAAAAAAAAATGTCAATAACCCCCAGTATCACCGCGGTAAATCACACCTATGGCCACGTCTCACAACCGTGAGATGGGTGGTCATAGGCAACTACAAAATCACAACGACAGGCCGGCGAAACCCTCGTGTGTCTTGAGGACGCGAAGCGACCCAAGGATGACAGCTTTCTGCATCCATCTCGCAAGTGCCTTGGCATATTTTTGGCACGCGGGTATGGCTTTAAGGTTACGAACCAGTGATAGTTGCGCACCTCCGAGAGCACCTATCACAAGGACAATTACTTGCACCGAATATTTTGGGTGCAGTCGTTGCAGCTCTCTTTCAAGGTCTTGATACCTCTCCTCTTTTTCTTTCTCCTTTGCAGTGATGTTGTATTCGGACGGAGCCGAGAATTCGATCACGAATATAGTTCGTTTCTCGAAGTCTTGGAGAACAATGTCAGGCCTCGAGTGCGCAACGGAGACTGCTGCCCGAAAATCGTAGTTCCAGAAAATTTGGCACTTTTCGTTTCGGACAATCGACTCTATCTCCTTTGGAGCGTTTGGCAGGGCAGGGTCGCGGCCAACACCGTAAGAGCGACAAAGATGGTAATAAAGCACTCTTAGGGCCGCATTATGTCTATAGATATACGTCGTTCCCGCGTGGATCGGACACCCTGATAGTATGTGTTCTAGGTACTCAGCGTGTGCATGACACGCTCTGCACCTATCACTGGGAACTTCTTGACATAAAATGCGCTCACGGTATGCTAAGGTGGAAATGACACCGGCCTGGCATGCGAAAATAAAACCCTCTGTACCTGAATTAAGCCCTGATGATTTGAGGAAAGAAAAAGTTTGCTCCTTCGACAAGGACTGTTTTTCTACATTTCTGTGAAAGTTTCCGTGCATTTTCTTGTCGAGTAGATCTTGGTGAAAATTTTAAACCTCTGCTTTCTTCACTTTGGTTTTTAGAAGTGAAGCATCTAGATGAAGTAATGCACTTTCCTCACTTCTGATGTTAAAATTCAGGCCAAGGGTGTCGGCCGCTTGCTCCGCGGCTTTGTAAAGGAACGCTCCTTCGCCAATCAACAATCCGGTTATGAAGACACTGGAGATTCAGAAGTCCGCGTCCACCTTGACGGCGTGAAATATATAATCGCGGAACTGACGAATTGATATGCAAGCTTTTATGCATATGCATGATCTTACGTGTAATGACATCAAGGGCCTTAAGCTCGTTCATCGTCCATTGAACTACCCCAAACGAGTAGAGTAAAACCGGGACGGCAAGCATGGTAGTCGCAGATACCTTGTTCAACGCCGACAGATTGGATGACCAAATCTGTCGAAGAAGATGCTTGTATCTGCTTCGGAGAGACTCCTTCACTGATGTTACGTCCTGAATGCGGTTTTGAGGCACGCCCAGGTATGTATAGGTCTCTCCAGTATTAAGATGTCTGATAACACTTATGTCCACAAGCTCAGGGTCCTTGGTAACGCCAGTAATCTTTCCTTTCTTCAGATAAATTTTGGCACACTTGTCCAAGCCAAAGTCCATCCCAATCTCTCCTGTGTAGTTCTTGACAATATTTATAGCAGTTTGAAGATTGCTTCTACCATAGGCATAGATCTTCAGGTCATCCATATAAAATACATGAGTGACCTTATGCTCGCGCTGATTAGTGTCGCCACAGAGGTATCCAGGAGAATTTCGTAGTGCGAGAGATAGAGGCAAAAAAGCAAAGGGCTCATGGTATCACCTTGAAAGACGCCCCTCTGGAAGGTGACGTTGTTCGTTGTCACACGATAATTTCTAGATGAGATAGTAAATCTAGTTTTCCAAAGAGGCATCAATCTCTCTATGCATCTCACTATGTGTGGATGTACCTTCAAGCTTTCCAACAGACAGATGATAAGTCTATGAGAGGTTGAATCGAAAGCTTTCCGGTAGTCAATCCAGGCCATTGACAGGACGCGCTGATGGGCTGCAGCGTCTTTACAGACACACCTGTCAATTAGCAGGTTCTCTCGACAGCCTGCTACACCTTTTTTCGAGCCACGTTGTTCGTACATCTCTCGCCATACAGGCTCAATTCGTCGAACAACCCTGTTGTTGAGGACAGCTATAAAGATATTATACAGCGCGTTCAAAAAGGTAATTGGCCTGTAATTCTCTGGGTTGGAAAAGTTGCCTTTTTTTGGCAGGAGTATAGTGCGTCCTAACACCAGCCACTGCGGAATGGGCGTCTCCGACTTTAAATATGAGGTGAATATACGGGCCAAATGTTGGTGTGTAAAAGTAAACTTCCTCCACCAAAAGTTCTTGATACAATCTGGTCCAACAGCGGAAAAGTTCTTCGTGCCTCTAAGTGCTTTTTTCACCTCTTCGGCAGTGATTGATGGACATTCTTCCTCAGATTTTATGAGGTTGTCGCAAAACTCCTTGAAGCGGATGATATTTTCAGTATCCTTCTTTCAACTCTAGTGTTTTCGGGATGTTGTACACCTCTCTCCAAAAAGTCTCTACCTCCTTGGGCTTGGGTGGATTTTTGACAGAAACAGGTAGATCGCTGAAGAGGCGCGTTGGGTCAGCGAGAAACTGTTGATTCTCCCTGATCCATCTCTCCCTCTTCTGTATTCTCCTCGTTGCGTCAGATAACAGCCGTATTTTGTCAACAATATGCTGCTTGATTGTCAGCAGCTTTGACTTGTTTAGTGTGTGATTCAAGATCCTTAGTTCTTGGGCGAACTTTCGAACCCTTTCCGTAAACGGTCTACCAGATATTATGCAGTCAATCACACATTGAACACGGGACGCATTCTGTCTTGCCCATCCAATCTTCTTGTTCAGTTGATGCAAGCGTCTTTTGGTCTTTTGATCCATCGTTGGTTTCAGCCTTCGATTTGAATCAGCCAAAGTTCTCGCAGCACCATAAACTGAGCAATTGATGATCCAGAGGTCGGACTCTTGCGAGATATCTCCACGAAGGAAGTCATCCATTTCAGGCAGATCTTGGGGCTTAGGAGGAACTTGCATGTTAATGTTCCTCCTTGTACTGAAATTGCGATCATCTCTCAGAAGGTGCCTGCTTTCTGCGGTTGGTCTCAATGTCGCTTCCTCATCTTCGTCTGCAGCTTCATAAAGCAGCGGTTGGGGAAGCGCTCCGCGTACATATCCATTTTTCCGGAGGTAGTCGGCTTGATTTCGCAAAGACTGATGCGAAATGTGCTGAAGCTCTGGGTGTTTCTGGCACCCCGAACTCTAGGCTGATCGGCATTGTTTGCCGACCCATTGTCGGGTGCTCTGCGCGTTTGATTTTTTGAACCACATCTACAACATTTTGGTGTTTTGGTGGTTTCACTGTTGTTCCCACGAGCAGCTAGGGAAAAGTAACTTTCTGTGACTGGAGCATCAAGCAGGCTTCGTATTTTGCTCCAAAACTTTGGGAACATTATTTCGAGGTGTTTTAGAACCGATTTATGCAAGAAATTGCTGAACAGAATCGGCTACTATCGTTATTTTCGTTTCGGGCCTGGCAAGTCCGGTCCGGCTTTTAGTGTTTTACACATCCTTAGTTGTAATCAGATTAAAAATTTGTCAGCATAACATTGTTTCTTTCACACCAATTTGTTTTCAGAGATCCAAAATGTTTGTGTCTTGAGAATATTGAAGGCTTTATATTGAACGTTCCGACGGAATACAAATTAGGTTTTGTGCTATTGCCCCTAAAAAGACGTCATTGGGTTGCACTGCGAAAGATTCATGGTGCCTTCTACAATTTGGACTCCAAACTGGATTCTCCACAACTTATTGGAAAGGTACAGTAAAAAATTATTACCATTACGAACATAGAATACATAGACAACTTTTTCTTAACCCCTTCTTTGACTCCTGGAATTTCAATGGGGGTGAAGATAAAAGGGAAAGAAACAAGATGCGCACTATTGCGTCAATGCCACGCTGTCACGTTTCAATTCGGGCGCAGGATTACGTCAATGCCAACGAAGGGGTTAATGTGTGATTTAAATAAGAAAATATGGCACTAACAAAACATGTAATAAATTTTCTTGTTTAGAATACTTCAAGGAATAAGAATCGGACATCATTTTTAATATATTGAAAAATCTTAAGACCCACTTACGGGGCCCCAAAAAATCCCGTATGTGGTCTCATAAGAGTCATACAATTTTATAAAATCAAAATTTATGGTCGATTCTTCTTTCCTGAAGTATTCTAAACAAGAACATTTATTATAAGTTATGTTAGTACCGTATTTTCGCGTTTAAATCACACATTAGGAAGAAGCTGCCTTTTTCTTATGTTAAATGAATGGGAAACTTCATGGTTTTTAGGGTCAACGGGAATTTTTATATGTTGCACCTTATTATAACTTACAAGGGGAGTGCGCATAACGGGGGACACGGATTGTAATCAACTTTTGTGAGCGAAGTGGGCTTAATTTGAGATGAAAAAAGCTGAAATCGTTTACTTTAAATAGAAAGCGTTTTACGAGAATAAAGGGTTGAAAGAAAGCAGCACAGAGTGACTATCGGTTTGAATTGTCGAGCAATCGAACAAGCTGCAATGGAGCAATGGTCTAGGTTCCAGGCTAGAGAGTCTGCTGTCGTGCTTTCGCATCCTCGTACTTTAAAAAAAAAATTTGTTTTTAATTCTTTTTTTTTCCCAATATTGTAACCGTGAATATGAAAAAATATTATAAAAAAATAATAATAAAGAGTTTAAAAAATATATTTTAAGACTATAAAAATTATTATTTATGACACAAAAATATTTTTATCAATCAGTTGATGTTTGCAGCGCGTAATAAATTATTTCAAGCAATACACATTATTATTTTGCAATTTTTTACACTTTTATGAGCAAAAAAATAAATTTTAAAAAGTTATATGCATGAAAAATAAATTAAAAGTAGCTAAAAATATATAAGCGGAAGTTGGGTTACAAGTATTGAGATTTAGAATGAAGAATGCAAAGTTAGATTATCTAAATTACACAGAAAAATTCAATAATTTAAAAATTAGTAGAGAATATTTACGGGCTTAACTATTTTAATAATTTACAATTAATATTTATTAGTTACAAATTTTAAAGTTAAAAATTAAAAAAAAAACAATCACCGAAACAAGTCAAAGTTTTTTTTGAAAATTTATTACTTTTTAATATCGATGACCTACTATAAGCAGTGTATAACAAATAATTTTTGAAGGATTTGAAGGACGAATTTTTAAAAATAATTAGATAGTTAAGTAAACCACAAAATATTGTAAAAACCATAATCGTTATTTTATACAATTAACCCGTTACATGATTTAATTATGCCGTATCTATTAGAACAGATTTTCCATCTGTTTACTGAATTATTCTATCAAAATCTTGCGAAAAATTAAATCCAAGGTGCTGGTCAATTTTATAAGAAGATAATTTAAAAATAATGAAGATTAATGGAAAAATTATTAAATTTATAATTTGTAAGTATTCCCTTAATCTTTGGCTTGTGCTTATTTTTTTGTAGAACTTTGATAGGTTTACAGTAATTGTGATCTCTTATCAATGACAAATCACTAATGCGGCAAGTACTGATGATAATATGCGTATAAAATTACAGCATTTGACCAATTTTCAAGCAAGTTAAAACAATCGTTCGATTTAACTCAACTATAAAGTGTAACTTTTAAATATACGACAAATTTATTTTATAATTAATCTTTTTTTAATAAGCTTTTGTATTAAAAATCTGATGATGAAAAAGTTACTTTTCTGATATGAGTAAATATAATTGCTATATGTAGATATATTCAATAAAAGGGGTTTCGATTCTCAAGAAGATGTTAAATTTATTATTTATATATAATTTTCTGAAAAAGCAAAGGGCTGATCAGTGTTATTTCTAAAACCCAAAATTTTGAGTCTGAATAATTTAAAATTGAAAGATTCAAAATTAAAATATCGTACAAAAATAAAAGTTGTAGATAAAATAATCCTTAAATTTTGGAATTTGGTAAGTTTTTACGTTAAACAGTATCATATTTTTAAATAAAGCTGGTTTCAAATTGTAAATGTTTGAAATTAAACACCAACATTTTTAATCAGTCGAAATTAAATAAAATCCAATTTTTTGTTTGAAAACTAATTTGAAAATTTAAAATGTTTTTGTAGTCTTTGATATTTTAAAACTTTTTTTTTTTTGAAATTAGTGTAATCAAATTGGTTGTAATAAGTATAATTTCTAAAAGCACGACATGTTGAATCGGAATAATTTAATATTAAAAGATTCAAAATTAAAATATTGGAGACTAAAACTCCTTCAAAATGGTACAAAAACTAAACGTTGCTGATACATACCTTTAAAATTTGGAAACTGATAAGTTTCTAAGTTAAACAATATCAACTTTTTTAATTAAACTGGTTTCAAGATGTATTTTTTTAAATTGAACACGTTAATTTTAAATCAGTCGAAATTATATAAAATCAATTTTTTAAATTCAAAAAACATAATAGTTCAAAATGTTTTTCTAGTCTATGATATTTTACAACTTATTCAATTAGTGCAATACAAATTAGTGTAATAAGTGTAATTTCTAAAAGCACCAAATTTTGAATCTAAATCATTTAAAATCGAAGGATTTAAAATTATAATATTGTAGACTAAAAGTAACTTAAAAAATAAAATTGATTTCTAAATGTTCCTAAGCAGTATTAATAAAAGAGAAAATTTTTATTGTAAATGATTACGGGTGGCGGCAACCAAAAAATTACTGGTACTGACAATAATATTTCTGGGAAAATTGTAAATGATTTCGCTTTTATCTTAAAAGGTTAACTTTAAGTTTTAACTTTTGAACATTTCAAATTATGTCGAAAAAGAATCTGGAAAATGGTAGGACAATTTTTTTAATTTTGCAGATTTTTAACAAATTTTAGGAAAAACAAATTGTTTCAACAGATATTCAGAAGTTTTGAAAAGATTAGAAAATAATTTACATCTTGAAAATTTTGAAAGCTTTTAAGAGAATAAAAAAGTTTCTTAAGATCGTTAGCAAAATTTCAAATGATTTTTACGTTCAAAAATTAATTTTATTAATTATTTTATTATTTTAAAACCTTTTAAAATCCTTAAAAAACTTCAAGATTTTATTTCAAAATCCTTTAAAAAACTTCAACATTATGTGTCAAAAATTTCAAAAATGTACATTTTGTTTTAAAGGTTTTGAAATCTTTTCAAATTTTATATTATTCTGGAATTTTTTTTAAAACATCTAAATATCTTTTAAACGGATTCGAATTTTTCCTAAAATATTTTAAAAATCTGACAAAATTAAAAAAATTTTATTGAAACCGTCCAGATTTTTTTTACAATTTTGGGGAATCTTTTGAAATCTTACGAAATATTTTCTTAAAATTAATTTTTCGACATAAAAAATCATTTCTCATTTCCCTAGGAATCTCGAAAACTTTTTTTTTAAACCTTTCACAATTCTTAAAAAGCTTCTAATTGCTGCGTATTGGTGCATATTGTTATGGATAAAAGACGTATGGTATATAGTGTATATGTATATATCTATTATGGAAAACTTTTGAAGGCAGCTTTATATTTTCAATATAATAATAATAATAATTACACTTTGTATGAAAGAATTCATTAGAATACAAATATTTTACCTAATTACTTGAAATTTAATATTTAATTTTCATTTAAACATATACATTTTGGTTCTAACTTCTAATGTAATTTCTTTTTCATAAGGGTTCAGCTGATAAATCTTGGTAAGTCATTGCACGTTGCCTTTTTCAAACATCACTTTTTTACAAGCATGTGATTAAAATGGCGGGATAATGTTACCTGCTTCGCTTGTAAGATGTTATTGCTTTGAGTGGGAAATATATTGTCACTGGGTGACCATCGGGGAAGTCACTAGTGACTGGTTTTCTGAATCTTGTTATAAGCATGTGACTACTGACACTAGTAACTGTGTTAGCTGGGCTATTCGTTATCATCGCCGTCTTCGGAAACAGATTTGGTGCAAACTTTAGGATGATAATCATCATAAAAATATTTAAAACATAGGTATTCCGCAGTACGAGGAGGCGAACGTCCTCATACTGCCTAATGTTGTATTCTTCATTTTAAATCTCAATACTCGTAACCCAACTTCCGCGTTTATATTTTTAGGTACTTTTAATTTATTTTTCATGTATATAATTTGTTTAAATTTATTTTTTGCTCATAAAAGTGTAGAAAAATTTCAAAATAATGTTTGTCCAACACCAGCGGTCGAAATGCGGCTTCGGAGGCTCGTCTCGAGACGACGAAGTTGTCGATTCCTCAAATTATGACGTCACAGTGGTCGAAGCGAGTTTACTTTTTCTACTAGTGGGAAAAGTACACACTTCGACCACTGTGACGTAATTCAGTTGAGAAAGCGACAACTTCGTCGTCTCTCGACAACCTCCTCAGCCGCATTTCCATCGCGAGTGTTGGACAAAGTATTATGTGAACCTAGTGGGAGACGGCGATTCGAAACGTGTGATTGCGGAGCTCGCTGCGCTCGCGCGGCAAACTTCACACTCGTTTAGAATCGCCAACTTCTCCCACTCGATGCACAATATGATATTGTGTAAAAAATAATAATTTTTGTATTTTCAAAACACATTTTTTAAACTCTTTATTATTCTTTTCATAATATTTATGCATATTCACGGTTAAACTATTGAAAAAAAAAGAATTGGGAACAAACAATTTTTTGAAAAAAGTACGAGGATGCGAAAGCACGACAGCAGACTCTCTAGCCTGGAACCTAGACCATTGCTCCAACGCAGCTTGCTAAATCGCTAGACAATTCAAACCGATAGTCATTTTGCGCAGATTTCTTTCGACCCTTTTTTCTCGTAAACCGTTTTCTATCTAAGTAAACGGTTTCAGCTTTTTTCATCTCAAATTAAGCTCTCTTCGCTTACAAAAGATGATTCAAATCCGTGTCCCCCGTTACGCGCACTCCCCCTGTTAGCTCCAAACATACAATGTCACAAACATACAAGTAGTACATAAGGGGCCATTCAAAAAATACGTAACGCTTTTTCCTGACATTGTTGACCCCCCTTCCCTACGTAGCGCTTTTCCTATGGTAAGCGTGAGTAAGTTTAACATAAGCGTAATGCTCGAGGTGACCCCCCCCCCTCCCCGAAAGGCGTTAATTATTTTTTGAACGGCCCCCTATAACTTGTTTCTTTCAAGAATTTTTTTCCTGGTCGGTCCGAGGATGTAGTAACCCCAGACTTATCGAACGAGGTGCATAAAAATTCCAGAAAAACTTCCATCTTTACTTCTGTCCTAGCAAATTACATTTTGAGACTATAACCATAATTTAGTTTCTCTTTTTGGGAGTATAATTTATATTTTTTGCAAGGATATTACTGGTATGTTTTTTTCTGACAAAATAATTTGTGCTCTTCAAGCCCCTGTTTCATTTTTTAAATATATACAGTAGGAAAAACTGAATTATTAAAAAAAATATATAACCTTTTAACATTTTTCGTGACCGAATAATTTTGCATTTTTACCAATCTAAAGTCAATCAAATTGAATTTAATACATACCATTCTCCTTCTTAATAAGAAACAAAGAAATTAATGTCTAGTTATATTCATATAGTCCTATTGATGATAATAGAAATGATAGTGCCATGAAGAAACGAGTGGGGTTAATATCTTGCGTTTGATTATCAGCAGTCCACAAGAAAAGACACTTAGCCTAGAGTTTAACTATTGATTTTTTTATCGAAGTTTTATTAGATCGTATGTATATATTTGAATAAGTTATTGGAAATATAAAAATACTATAAAATTACAGGAAAGTGAATTAATGGCTTACCTGAAAGACCAAATAGACAGTAAAGAAAAAGAGTTGTTCCTCGTAGTTTCAAGAGAAGTAGACAACAATCAAGGCTGGTTAAATTATGCGCGGGAAAACAAGGAATGCTCCGACGCCGACTCCGTCACGTACATCGAAGATGGATTTCCCTCGGGTATTGATTTAAAGAAATCCGTGCCCGAAGACGTTTTTAATGAAAATGAACACTTTCAAAATAACCAAAATTGTAGATAGTCAATGTGAATGATTTTTCCTCAAAATCACCCGTCGAAAATGCAAACACTTTTTTTCTTCAGCAAAATAACAGCGACAATAGCTGGACTATCACATAGACAAAAAACAACGATAGAAATATTTTAAGATAGTTGTCTAAGTAATATATTGCTATTTATTATAAGAAAATAAGAGAGAGAAAGCAAGCTTTTAATGCACTCATGTCAAAGTGATGTTTTTACACTGATGTTTGCTCTGATCTCATTTTTAGCACACTCGTTTGTAAACTAATTTAAAATGGTATTCGAGCCATCACAGAAATGGAAACTGCAATTCGAATGCTAAATTTGTGAACCGTAAACTCGATGTGAACTAGAATTACAGAAACTCATAATAAGGCTAGGTAAAATTATCTGCATCAATTCTCAATTATATTTAAGGGGATACATAAGTAAATTCAGCAGGAAAGAATGGACATGAATGGCGGCAATCTATAGACCGGAAAAATGGTCTTAAAAAATTTTTAACGCACATTATCCAAAGAGAGCTTTCCGGCTATCAAAACTCCCAAAATAAAAAAAAAACCTAATGCAAAAATCTTAATTGCAATCTGAAGTTTGGTGAGCCGGGTAGAATAGTATATTGCGTGGTAAGGGTAGAAACACAATGATTGCTTCTCCCCATGTAACGCATACTATTTTTCTTAACATCCCTATCGAAAAGTTGAATTCCGATGCCTGTACAGCGACCACGGACTGAAGTTGGCTTTAAAAAATGCATCAAATTGACGCGCACACGTTTTACCGACGGAGTTACGTCACATATTGCAGCTTCTGTCAGCTGTTTTTAACTTTCTTACTAAAAAGATACCTTCTTTCTGACCTAGGATTGATAGTACGCGCAGGCATGAAACCGACTACTTTGGCCTCGCTATACAGGCATCGAAAGTCGAATTTTCGATAGGGATCTTAGAAAAAAATCTTGATGCAATATCTATGAATTTGATCATTTAAAAGCATCCGTTTGTTAGTTATTGTCCTCATAGATCAAGAAAATCATAATACGATAACAACGGTTTAATGTTTGGAGTAAGTAGCAGACTAGGCCGTTCGGTCTCAACTTCGTTCACAATTCATTGACTTAAAATAATTGTAAATAAAAAATTATATCTGCGTGTACCCCCTTAAGTAATGTGTTGTACCGATCTTCAGTGTGTGCTCTGCATTTCTTTGAATCAGTTATACCGTCCAACAAGAAAAGTAGTATCAACCTAACCTCGAATTTTATATTTGCAAGAGGGATTGTTCATATAAAATAGAAAAAATGGATACAGAAATTATTAAATCTTGGTCGAATTTAATAATATTTCATCTAGTGATATGAAATTATTTATTTTGCGTTTCCAAGGTAAAAGTCTAGTTGTGATATCTGATCTATAACTTTCATGTATCGTATCTGCAATAAAGTGATAAGTTAAGAAAGCAAAGAATTATTTAGTTGGTAAAATTGACCTCTTTAAAGCAAACTTGAGTGAATATATGATATTTAAAATTCTAGCGATAAGCAAACTAAGCTATAATTTTCAAATTGTAAAGATTAGAAATTTGAGGTTAGGCAGAGTACAATTTCGATAATTAATTGAAATTATACTTTAATTTAGAGAGGCTCTAGAATCAATATACTGTGTAAATAATAATAATAATTGTTTTAATGTACACGTTCATATACACTACCGTCGAAGATTGTCGGTACGATCAAAAATGGAGCGAGAAACTTTTTTAAAAAACCTTTAGAAAACTTATCAGATTACGCGTCAAGTGAGCCCTAATAGCAGTATTGTTGACCTTTTGGAGAGAATATACTGCGTGAGAAAAAAAATTGAAGAATTTTGTACCTCGACTTCAACTTGTGGCATGACCTAGGAAAGTTGTAGCAAGTCTCAATTTCATACTGATTAATATTTGAAGTCTTATCTTTAATTTAAGCCAATGAAACTTAAAAAAATCTTTATGGGTTCTCGATATATGACTAAAAATGTCCAAGCGTGTCTGCGCCGAATTTCAGTCGCTTTAGTAGCGAATCTGGCCGTCTGCGGTGCTCGCCGACTGAGACTCGACGCAGGCACGCTTAGACATTTATTGTCATATCATGGGAACCCCTGATTATTTTTAAAGTTTTATTGGCTCAAATTGAAGATGAGATTTCACAGATTACGTCCTGTCAATTTCAGTTTTTTTCCTTATGTATTCGAAGTCACAGCACGAGTAGAAGTTTAAGAAACAAAATCTGAGAAATTCTCGGCGACCACAGCTCATGTCGCAAGTTGAAGTCGAGGTACAAAATTTGAGAAATTCTTGAATTTTTTTTTAAACTTCTCACGTAGTATATTCTCTCCAAAAGGTCAAAAATACTGCTATTAGGGCTCAATTGACGCGTAATTTAATAAGCTTTTTAACAGTTTTTAAAAAAAGTTTCTCGCTCCATTTTTGAACGAGTAATCACGTACCGATAATTTCCAAAGGTAGTGTATAAATCCCAAGAATAGAATTTCCCACAAGCACGTGTCAACATGAGCTATTTCCATGTGATATTATCGAGCGTCTTTAAGAATGCAATTTTTGACGCAATACTTAGAACATGAATCTAAAGTCGAGCTTAAGACGCCTTAGTGTTCTGAATGGGTTTACCCGCTAGGAATGGATGGCGTTTAATTTTAGACAAACCAAGTGCAACAATTGAACACTTGATAGACAATATTAACTACTCTTGAAATATTGTAGTAATTGTCGTTGAATATATCATCCATGTAGTTTGTATAAGATCGTAATCTTGATAATAACAATCGGTAATTTCCATTTATGCAACAGTTTCGTGGGTGTGGTGAGCCCACACTTGTAGTTATTTACTACAAGAAACTATCCACCTAGAAACACTACCCGAATCGGGTAGTGTCACGCCTACCCTGAAAGGGAAATGGCTTAATGGTATACTTTCTTACTTCTGTATTCCATGGACAAAGATATTAATCATCAGCGAAAATATAAAAAAATAATAAGTTTCAGGCTCTGTTTATACTGTCACTGGCTTACGCCGTACATTTTTTTTCAAACTGAGATACGACCTTTTTAAAATATTACCGATAATCGACGCGTAGCGTTATAAAGTATGAAAGGCATTTTAAAAAATCATTTTTGCAAATCATGTAATCATTATAACATCAATCATAGTCAACTTCGACTATAAAAATGAAGCTGTTGACTATTGGAATTCAGGAAAGAAAAAGCGTTTATCTTTTACATCCGTTCATCAAAGGTTCAAGAAGCTTCGTTCAGAGCGACAATTGAGAAGATGGCAAGAACAATCAACAGTGGTGGTGACCGAGAAGATAAGCTATACAATGTTGAAAAATTCACTTTCGACAATTTGAAGGAGGCTATTGATTCGAAGATCACAGTTCACGATATAGATCTTCGACATGCCATGGTTCAAAGCATCACGTTGGTGGGTATGGAAATTCAAGAAACTGCATAACGTTGTTTCGCGAAAAATCTCAAAATTTAAATGTATCATTTTTACATGAAACTACAGATATATAACAAGAATGCGATGTTTTTAAAAACAATGTAAAATTAAAAATTCTGAGGTATGGGGAAATCAACGTTTTCAATTCCGATCAAAGTGGCTTCAATTTGGAATTACACAGTGGAAGAACTTTGACCTTTCAAGGAACAAAAACTGTTGAAAATGTTGTTCAATCGGTTTCCTCCACCACACATAGCTGTACAATTTAGCCAACCATATCTGCCGATGGAAGATTACTTTCACCCCTTTTTGTAGTTTTAAAAGAACCATCCGTAAAATTTGGACCAAGCGTAAAAGAAGGACTTTTTAAGGCAAACAATATTTATTTGCAAGCCTCTAAATCCCGTAAACTTTCTTCAGAATTGCTTCAAATGTGGCTTCAAGATGTATTTTTCCCTAACGTAGGAGAAAATTCGGTGTTATTATTAGATTCATAGAGTGGCCAGTGTGAACGAACAGTGCAAACAGCAATACCAGAAGGTAAAACCCTTTTGTAAAAAATCATTCCAAAAGGCACAACTGGGAGAATTCAGCCCTTGGATGTGTTTGGCTTTAGGATTTGGAAGAATTTCGCACGAAAAATCTCTGACACTACTATTCCTTTGAGGTATGACATTAACTTTCATATTAGGAATAACATTATAAAATTACAGTCTCTCACACATAATCAATTATCTTCACCTAGATTTATTGACGTATTCAAATATTCTTGGTATAAAAGCAGATATACAGAAAATAGAACTCCACATTTTGGTAACCCTGTAGACTTTTGTTTCAACAAAGATATGGAACCTTCTTGCGATATTTGCGGTGATGTTGCAGTAATAACATGTGCATGGTGCAAGAAGAGGTTGAGCCTAAAACACTTTTTCGAAGAATATCACTACTGTGAAAACTTCGTTACCTTAAAAATCGAATGATATTGTTTCTTTTCAACTAATCTTTCATTATTTCAAAAAATTTCAGATTAGAATTAGAATTAAAATTAAATTAGAATTTTATGCACAGTCTTACAAATGGTGAAATTAAAACACACGTATCATATCACACATTTATTTTTTATTTTGTAGAAGATAGATTTTAAGTCGGAAGCCTTGAGCAACACGGAAAAGATTTATCCGTAAAAAAGTCACGAACTCGGATACGAGATAAAAAAATGAAACATTACATCCTTATTTCTATGAGAAATGTATGGATAAATTTCGAAGTTTTTCACGAACAGTTCGAATTTCCTACGAACAATTCCTGAAAATTTCAGACTGAAATATAAAGGGGAAAAATTATATTTGTGCGATTTAATTTATATTAATTTATAAATTCGCAACTCAGAGGATTCGAACCCTCAAAGACTGCTGACTCACCAGTTTCTAAACATAAACCAGGAGTGCGTAAATACACGCAGCCATCGAGGCCCAACAATATAGGTACTATAAAACTTCTAGCCACTCATCCGACGAACTCGAAGCACACATACGAGCGCACACACGCACCGCGCGTTTGGGCGAGCGTGTGTGCGGGCCACGTACAGGCGAACCTACTTTCCAGTTCCCAGATTTGTCGGGCAAGCTCGTGAGTGCTCTGAGAATCTTTTCCCAGTCAGTCGTAATATTTTTGTAATTATTCACGTAAAAAAAAGTGATGAACCGTTTTAGAATTTTCACATCGAGTTCCTCAATTCTTTCTCAAAGTTCGCAGATTATTTAAGAAAATACGTCAATGTCCGATGAATTTTTCTCATCCGAGACCTAGCTACTAGTTCGTGACTTTTACGAATAAATTTTTTCCGTGAATAAGGGTGAAAGGGACGATATTTGTAAGGGTAAGTGTATGTGTGTGCAATTTTTAACGGGAATAAGTACATGCCTGAACCTAAATAAAAATTCTTGAAACAGTTCTGCTATATGTATCATTAAAATTGCTTGCTAAACAAAACATAAAAAGTTTTTTAGGGGTAGTTTTTACATAGCAAGGGTTTATGAACATAAGAACAAGTGCCATCGTTAACAAAAAATCAGTTATATTATTATTGATTGTCCAAACCAAATATTTTAATCCATTACTTACAGAAATGTTATATTAATAAATATATTTCTTATTCATTGATAATATTAAAGGGGTGGATGTCCAAAATCTTAAACTATATGTCATATGGCGAAGCATTCTAGTGGTAGATTTTTACATTCTCATTCTAATGAGAAGGTATTGGTTTTATGTAAAATTTGACATAGTCGGTTTTCATCAAATCTCCACGTTTTGAGACC
>CAKNYM010038574.1:0-35905 GCA_932195095.1 Andricus curvator | reverse complement strand
CCACTCGACCGACGGGTAGCCAATCACACGAATGATTTAAAGTAAAAAAGGAGTTACTTCGAAACGACTATCTGGTTAGCTAACTGCGCCCACGAAAAATGTGGTGGAACGCACAACAAGATAATCCAAGCTTAACTATGGCGTTAACTTTAACCCGCCGTCAGTTAACCACTGATTTAACCGAGTTTGGTGGAACCGGCCCTAAGTATCAAAAGTGCGGCAAATTGAAAAGAGGTTATATTTACTTACCTGTGTAAATTTATAGCATTTTCTTTATTGGTGCTCACTTTTCCACAATAGACACATTTGCCCATATTGCAAATTAAAAGTACATACGTAACTTGCATAAAACACTGCATGAGAATAAACTTATTTATTGTTCTTTCACTAAAACATTTGTATATACTCCGTCTTAACGAGGTTATTCTTCGTTGTGCATCGCGTGTTACGCATGCTCCGAACCGAAGTTCACCTACCGACCGATGGCGGCGCTAAATGCAAAAGCCAGCTTCAAGTTGTATCACAGCATCTCGTATCCATTGTATATGTCACGGCTAAAGTCCGAAATCTGGCTAATACTAGGTTTAGCCGGCTAAAGCTAGTTCTATCCAACGATTTTGGATAAAGTTGATTTGAAACATAAAATAATAGTAATTTCTCTGGATAAATCTGGAGTTATCATGAAAATAAACTTTTACAAATACCCATTATCAGACTGTAAAATATTTGGCGCTCGGAAAAGACAAAAAATGTCAAGTAGTTGTTTGGCCACTTCTGCTGCTCTTTTAGAAGTCAATGGTCGTAACTGAACAAATTTTGTTAGATTGTCTTGGTACACCATAATGTATGATCCATCTGCACTTGACTGCATATCTATAAGATCCACGTGACATCTACTATTAATATTTGAAAAAACCATAGCTCTCACGACCAGACCTTTCTTTGTGGATTTTTTTTTTTTTTGCATGAAACACAAAACTTCAAGAACAACAATATAACTTCTTGTGTGCAGTTCTTATATTTCCTACTTAATTCAGAGATCATTCAATGTTTACCACCATGTCCTACAGAAATGTGAGCATCATATAGGACATCGAACATTTCGTCATTTTTATCATAATACTTGATATTTGTTTCACCTGTAATTATGAAATTCAATATAATTTCATAAAATTTGATACATTTCAAATAGACTTTGAACTTTTTTTATCTGCTTAAATAATTACCTTTATTCAAAGGAACAATTAGTTTTTCTACACCTCCAACAATGAAAACATCAAATCGCTGTAATCGTTGACGCTGTATCGTTGTCAAACTTTTGGCTTCTTTCGCACTTTTAATATCTTTCAAATAAGTGTTATACTGCTCTTCATTTATGTAAAAACTATTTGCGTCTTTTCGCAACAACAATTCAACAAACTTTTCATTGAACTTATTTTTAAAACTTTCTTTCTGATCAGCCGACATTTTCACACACTGTAACTCAAGACTACCGAATAACGAAAGTTATTATAATAATATTCACCGCCGAAAAATATGAGTCATTGTTTACATTTTGCAATCGACATAAAACAAATTTCAACTTTATCCACCTGTGTTTGGCTGATGCTAGTATCAGCCGGCCAAAGCCCGAAATTCGTTACTTTTGTCAGCTTTATCCAGCAGTTTTGGATAAAACTAGCTTTAGCCGGCTAAACCTAGTATTATCCAATATCGGAGTTTAGAGTTTAGTTTCAGTGGTGGATTCAGACAGGACGGCACATGGGCGGAGCCTACCCTCACCACTTCCGAACCGTTGGCACTCGGACCGAGCGTCAGTGCCAGAGATGTGAAATAGTCGACGCGCTTATTTAAAAAAACAGTTAATATAACTTTATATTTTTTTTTCTTGATTTTTTTATCGAAAAATTATCTTGGAGCATAACTAAATTTTGAGGCAAGAAATGAAGATTATAGGTGTTGTAATTATTTTAACCTGAAAATATTTTTAAAAGCTTGTACAAAAGATTATTCTGTTTAATATTTTTCCTACACAAAATATTCTTTACACAGAATATGTATATTCTACACAGAATTATATAGTAATATTTTATCATGAAGATATTCTCAAAACATTGTATACCAAAATATTATGTCCAATATTTTTCCTACACAAAATATATTCTACACAACATATTTAAAACAGCAAATACAATATTTTTTACACAAAGTAGATCCTACACAAAATGAAATGATTATAGTTTTACTTTAAATATTGTTGCTGCTATCAGTTATACCTTGAAGGTAAGTATCTTTTAACTCATTTTCAATTGTTTAAACAATTATTATTTGTTTGAACCATTTTTGTTGTCTGTAAATCGTGAAAAGTTATTGTTTTTGGGATAAATGATACAGTGTATGAATTTCAAGGATAATAGTTAAAAAAATAGATTACTTTCAACATTCGTTAATTGTGTAATTTGTTCTACACGGAGAAACCCAAACACCATTGATTCTTGCGTTTGACACGACTCATTGGTGTTTGTCGTGAAAAAAGTGTCTTAACACCACTGCACGCTGCGTACGCACGATTCATTAGTGTTCACGCAGTGGCCAGTGATGCCTTACGCCAGGGCTCTCCAGAAGGCAATCAGCGACTGCAACGACTGCCAATTGCAGTCACGAGACTAGGTCAAACAGGCCCTCATAAATTTTCGTCGAACTTGTCCTTCGACTCGTCCCTAATCCTTCACGGTATATTACAGTTTGAAATGAAAAAATGAAATGTATTGTTAATTCAAGTAGAAAAAAATCAGACCCTTCGGTGTAAACAATGAGCCGCAACGAGCCGTGACCGTAACGACCGTAACCCTTTTCAGGATTCCTGGAAAGCGAAGAAAAAAATGACAGAAAAACTTTGTGACAGTCATACACTTGTCGTGGCAGTCAGCACCTGCTGAAAGTTGTGAGCCCTGCCTTACGCAATAAAAATCGAAACACGACTGAGTCGTTCGTGCACGTCATTGGAATGCGTTTACGCATTAATAGTTAATGCGTACGCGGCACTCAACAATGTGCAACACAATAAAAAATCGAGCTGTTGCGCATGAGACTTTCATGTCAAAAATATCTACAACCGCTGCGCGCATACTAGTGAGTGTTGCGCGTTGCTGTCTTTGAAAAATCGTGTAGTGCTCGATGTTTTAACTTTACTTATCGTTAAAATTCAGTTTTGAAAGCGGAACAAAATAAAATTAGTTTGCAGACATGACTAGTGATGGGCGCTGCTCGGTATTTCACAGTCATGACCAATCCTGACCGGTCATGACGGTAAATGTTGGTAAAACGCGGTCAGACCCAAATATTTCCACCAGAAAAGGATTTTTTTATAGAGAAAAGTGATTTAGTTGTTAGGACATACCCTATACTAAACTTCTACGAAAAGTTTTTCGGTTCTAAATGTTCCAGTTATTCTCAAAGTAATAAAAATTCCAAAAAGCTGAGCATAGCAGACGACACTTTTGACAGTTTCGCGCGAGTTTCGAGGAGAATTTGAAAATTAAACTTTACAAATTTACAAATCACATTGAAAATCTGTTGCATTTACTAAGCAATATTTTAAAAATAATATTTAGTAGTATGCTAAGTTATTTTGAATATCATTTCAATAAATATGAAACTTAAATATTAAGTTAAGTACTTTGTATCGTATAGGTTATATTCCCTAAATGAAAATATTGTTTTTTTTGTCTTTAAATAAAATAACATTAATATCTAATTATTATGAATTTAGATTTATGAGTAATTTGTGTAAATAATTTATTATTTGTTATTATTTATATGTGACGAAATTTAATAAGGCAATTATTATAATTAAAAATGGTAACAATGCCAATACAAATAATAACAAATAATACATTATTTACACAAATTACTCATAAGTCTAAATTCATAATATTTATTTATCAATTTTATGTTATTTAAAGACAAAAAAAACAGTATTTTCATTCAGGGAATATAACCTATACGATACACAGTACTTAACCTAATGTATAAGTGTCATATTCATTGAAATGATATTCAAAATAACTTAGCACACTACTAAATATTATTTTAAAAATATTACTTAATAAATGCAACAGATTTTCAATGTAATTTGTCAATTTGTAAAGTGTCATTTTCAAATTCCCCTCGAAACTCGCGCGAAATTGTCAAAAGTGTCGTCTGCTATGCTCAGCTTTTTCGCATTTTTATAACTTTGAGAATAACTGGAACATTTAGAACCGAAAAACTTTTTGTAAAAGTTTAGCATAGGGGATGTCCTAACAACTAAAGCACTTTTTTCTATAAAAAAAACTTTCCTGTTGGAGATATTTGGGTCTGACCGCGTTTTACCAACTTTTACCGTCATGACCGGACATTACCGGTCAGGTCAGGTATTACCACAGTCAGGCCGAGCAGTGCCCATCACTAGACATGACAAATATGAACAATTGAGTACAATTTTTTTCTCTTTATTAATTGATGTTATGGGTTTTCACCAGCGAAATATAGTAACTAATATGATGTTAATGTTTTTTGTCTACTAGGTCTAAAATCAATATTTTTTGAATATTTATTGTTAATTTTTATAAGTTGTGAAAAAAATCTCTCTAGCTCCGCTGGGATTCGAACAGTAGGTCTTTCAGACCGGAAATCTGACAGACCTGGTGTTCGAATCCCAGCGGAGCTAGAGAGATTTTTTTCACAACTTATAAAAATTAACAATCAATATTAAAAAAATATTGATTTTAGACCTACACGGAAAAAATTTATCCGTAAAAAAGTCACGAACTAGTAGCTAGGTCTCGGATATGAGAAAAATTCATCGGATATTTATGTATTTTCATAAATAACCTGCGAACTTTGAGAAAGATTGACGAACTCGATGTGAAAATTCTAAAACGGTTCATCACTTTTTTTTACGTGAATAATTACAAAAATATTACGAGTGATTGGGAAAAGATTCTCAGAGCACTCACGAGCTTGCCCGACAAATCTGGGAACTCGAAAGTAGGTTCGCCTGTACGTGGCCCACACACACACTCTCCCAAACGCGCGATGCGTGTGTGCGCTCGTATGAATGCCTCGAGCTCGTCGGATGAGTGGCTAGAAGTTTTATAATACCTATTTTGTTTGGCCTCGATGGCTGCGCGTGTTTACGCACTCCTAGTTTATGTTTAGAAACTGGTGAGTCAGCAGTCTTTGAGGTTTCGAATCTTCTGAGTTGCGAATTTATAAATCAATATAAAATTAAATCACAGAAATGAAATTTTTCCTCTTTATATTTCAGTCTGAAATTTTCAGGAACTATTCGTAGGAAATTCGAACTGTTCGTAAGAAACTTCGAAATTTATCCATATATTTCTCATAGAAATAAGGATTTAATGTTTCATTTTTTTATCTCGTATCCGAGACCTAGCTACAAGTTCGTGACTTCTTCACGGATAAATTTTTTCCGTGTAGTAGACAAAAAACATTAACATCATATTTTTTTCTTTGTTTTTTTTTTTTTAAGATCAGACTTTCGTAGCTTCTTTCACGGGGAACGTGATCCGAACCTTCCCGGAATCCAGATATATTTCTACCATCCAAATATTGTACGAAATATAATCATTTATTCAACTAATAACAAGAGACACTTGAACTTCACATTTGATGCTTCAATCGAGCAACGGTTTTTGCATAATCATGGAGCATCGATGCGCGCGCCACACTCGCTTATGTGTGCGCAGCGGCTGTATATTTTTTTCACCCTAAAGCTTTGCCTAAAGTTTCATGCGCCTCATGAGCTCGGCAATAAATGTACAGTTACCGCAGTAAAAACTCGATGCGCTTTGTACAGCATGATCGGTCTCCTTATTATTACTCCGTGACCCACTCGTTGCACTTCGTACGAAACTTTCCGCATACGAACCGCCAGTGAGTGTTCGAGAAACTAGAGTCTGTAGCGCGCCCCAGTAAACACAAGATAACTTTAAGATATCGTTATTTTTGTCGTTCGCAGGAGCTCTTACAGAAATTACCAAATGATATCTTCACGACATCTTTTTGATGTCTTTAAGAAAACTTTTAGAAACGCGCGGGCTGTATTTTCAGAGATAACTTAAAGACATCTTTGAAGATATCGTTAACGATACATTTTTTAAAGAAAAAAAGGCGCTTTGCAGGAGGCGGGTGTGCAATATGGAGAATTGATAAATAATTATATTTATATATTTGTTTGCACGCGTAACCATGCTAATATTAAAGAAAAGGTTCATTTGATTAATTTGTTTATTCAAACAATAAAAAATATTCCGGTACAAAAAGATATTACAAAATGAGTCGTTAAAAAGATATAAGATCCGACGTACAGTGCAAGCTAGATATGAATTCGTTCGAGGGTAGTTCAAGACTGACCTCCGCTGAGGAGCAGGCAAGGGAGCAGGCTAGATTCCGGTGTTGCCAGAAATAAAATCTATGTACATTTCAAAATTTGGGAAAATGGCAACCTCGGAATTTGTCCTGAGGTAATTCATCAAGCAGGCCGAGTGATATAAAGTTCAAGATGTTAAAACTGACCGCGTCAAGGGTCTATTGAGGAAGGTTTACAGTCTCAAGGAAACGTGCCGATTCTCGTTTTACCCTGCTTAATGAAACACCAAGTTAAAAGGTTGCAAGATTTTGGGCACTTTCTCTCAGTCGTTCAACATTCAACGGTTTCAATTTAGACAAATTATACAGCAGTAACTATTCACTCAAACATTCCGCCCACTTTGAAAGGTCTCCTTTCTAAACAGAGAAATAAATGCAATCATAAGAAATTCACCTATAAATAATAAGCAGTACATAAAGACAATATTAATTTATATCAAGACTTATATTTCCTGAATGCTAGAGAGCTGTTTTTGGCAAGTATCTGACACGCTTTTTATTTCTAACCTATTTAAAATTGCTATGAGTAATCGGAAAGAATTTTCTAACCTCTCTAAGAGGCAACAAGCAAATCGTTTGCGTAGAATATTGAAGAATGATTGTAATAACGTAGCTCTTTTATTGCAACATCAGTCAAATAGATTGCCAGTTATTATTAATAATAAAGAAAATGTTGTAAATAGTATCAAAGTTGTATACATTTTCTAAATATTAAAAGTTATTTATCCAGCACTTCGTGTTTCTAACATCTAATACCTCTTTCTAGCTCTTTCATGTTCTCAAAAAATGGTTATATATATAAATGACTTTAAATTAAAAAACAGGCACTTCTGTGTATAGAAAACACGGAAATTGCAAGTTTTTTAATTTAAAGTCATTTATATATTAGACATTTAGAAAATAATAACCCCCCAGCTGCATGTAAAATAATGATATCTTCAAGCCGTCTTATATTTTCGTTATTTTTTCTTATTTCTATCTTAAAGACATCGTTACGATATCCCGAAGAGCTCTTTACGATGGTAATAGCTAAACCTTAACCCTCCGTTAGACGCAACCGGCCTGACAGGCCACCTCAAGCTGTTTTCGCTCATCTCTCGTACTACAGAGCGCACAGGGGCTTGACCTTCTTAGTATTCGTTAATCAATATAAGCTTTTTCGAAAAACTTTGATAAGTTTTATGGCAGACTAGCTAAAATGTGACTGTGATCCTTCAAACATGCCAGGTTCCCTGCACCCGAGCGGACGAAGTCGCCAAGAAATTAACAAAAAGAGAAGCTTTCATAATTGAAACTTGAAATTTTACTCTCAGGGGTTTTTGGTTGCCAATAAGGAATTTGATGTCAATTCCATACAAAAAAAATGGCGGTTGCAATATGGCGGACACTTGTATGAACAGCTTTTTCGATTTCAATGACAATCGTCACACTGGAGTCCCATGAGTCGATGATAATATATTTGTCGTCATTTTTACAAAAAACATAATTGCAGATGCAATATGGCTGACAGTATTTCTGAAAACTTATCTCATTCCAACGAAAATCAGTATACGAAGCTTTTTTGAGTCACTAATAAAGTGTTATTTATTCCGTAAGGAAAATTCATAACAAGAGGTGCAATTCAAAAAACGCAAATTCGGTGATTCTGCCTTTCAATAGTCGCCATATTGGATCCACTATTTCAAATTTTGCAATTCTAACGTTAGAATCGTAATGAGCGATCCCAAAAACCCCCGTACATCAAGTTTCAGACGAGTTGAAAGAAATAGCTGATTCTGCGATTCTGCCTTTCAATAGTCGCCATATTGGATCCACCATTTTGAATTTTGCGATTTCAACATCAGAATCGTAATCAGCGACCCCAAAAACCTTAAGATAACTTTCTATAACAATTATTTCTGATGTGCTTCTCAAATGAATACAGGTGGCCTGTCAGGCACATTGCGTCTAAACTAGAAAGATTTAGGGTTGCGTCTAATGGAGGGTTAAAGACTCTTTAAAGCTTCGTTATGGGATATCTTCAAAGATGTCGTTCATATTCAAGAAGATGTCGTAAAGAGCTCTTTAAGATATCTTCGTGTTTACTGGATTGTTTTGGACAGCGATGAGCGCCCCGCGCACGCACTAACTATTAATGCGTAGACTATGGCCAGTGACGCGCACGAACGACTCAGTCATGTTTTCATTATTGTTGCGTAGGCGCCATTGGCCACTGCGCGAAACACTAATGAACCTTGCGTACGCAACGTTCGGTGGTGTTTCCCGATTTTTTTTCCCAGCAGGCACAACCATTGGTGTTTGGGCAGGAAATAATAACTTTTTACGATTAAAAAGAAAAAAATTGTATAGACAAATGAAAATTATTTAAATAAGTACTAAATATGTTAAAGAAGAATTATTATTTATTCTTCAAATTTATCATATGTATCATCAATTCCGAAAAATATAAACTTTTAACGCTTTACAGGCGAAAAAAATTGTTTGAACAAATAATTATTATTTAAGCAACTCCAAATTAATTAGAAAATACTTAGAAACTTGTCGTTCATCGAATAAACATAATTCAGAATATTTGTCATATAGCAGTAATAATATTTAAAGTAAAATTATAATCATATTATTTTGTGTAGGAACTACTTTGTGTAGAAAATATTTTATTTACTGTTTTAAATATGTTGTGCAGAATATAGTTCGTGTAGAATATATTTTGTGTAGGAAAAATAATGGACATAATATTTTTTTCTACAATATTTTGAGAATATCTTCATAGTAAAATATTACTATTTAATTCTGTGTAGAAAATATTCTGTGCAAGGAAAATATTTGGTGTTGGAAAAATATGATCAGTAAGCGTTGTGTACAATATATTTTGTGTATAATAAGTTTGTATAGGAACAGCGTTTTCCCCCGACAGTCTAAAAGTTAAATGTTCCATGGCTAGACCTGTTTATATTTATTCAATTTTCACATGTTTTATGAAAGCCTTTTACGTTTACAAAATTATAGAAAAAATTGTATTTTAATATTAACGAATTATATTCATTTAACACTTACCAAGGACATGTAAATTCTTGTGGAATGTTGTCTGGAGTACTCAGCTATTGACTGAAATGTAATATATTTTCTTTATAAATAAATTTACTTGTGCATGAAAGAGAAAAGCATAATTTTTATTTCAAAAAAATTTCTTTTCGCCGCTTTAAAGTATAATGTTTTCAGCTGAACAGAAAACTTAAATTTTATTATTCAAATTTTAAATTATGTACTCTGTCTAAGACTTTTTACGTTGTTATTATTTCATTACAATATGTTAGGTATACGAAGTGTACATTTGGTGAGAAATACATGGGTCATTTCAAATTAACTTCGGAATTCATGTCCCTCGCTAACTTCATAGCCTCAATGCTTGAAATATTATATTTTATAATTCTTTTTTTAAGTAAATGGTGTCCTAAACTATAAGAATCAAGACAAAAATCCAGACTAAATGTGACTTTTATTACGAATTATTTCATTTGAACACATCCTGATTAATGAAATGCATCATCCCTAGGTCCAAGTTCACCACTTCGATTAGTTTACCTGAACATTCCATATAGGTATATTGAAATTTGTTTGTTTGCTTAATTACTTGAAAAACCATTCAATACTTTGGAAAAAATTGTTTCGAAGTGTGTCGTAACCTACTTTCAGGCTGTTGGATTTGTTAATTTAAATGTGTTCCAACCTCTGAGCTAATGTATCGCGTACGACGTTTCTTTGTTTATTCACGTCAAAACCTACTGATCGGGTTAGTTGATTCATAACCAGTGTGCAAGACCCTATGTATCCTATGTATCTTATTTTGATCTCATCAATATTATATTGTTCTTTATTCCCAAATACTGTGTTCGTTTCTATGCGCTAGTTTCCCTGAACATTGCTAACAGGTTATGGGCTCAGGTGCGTTTCTAGAAACGAAAAATTTGCCAAGTCACAGTTCGGGCGTATTTTGACGTGTCGGTTCGCGAAAGTTCGATAGTGCATCGAAATAAAGATGAGTGCAACCGGTGTGAGGTTTGAAGTCCTCAAAAAGGAAAACTACGACACTTGGAAAATCCAAATGCGTGCGGTTCTCATAAAGAATGACGCTTGGGGTTACGTAAGTGGTAGTAAAGTCAAGCCCGAAGTGATTCCTGGCGATGCAGCGTCTCAGAGAGCTGTAAGTGCATGGGAGGAGGCCGATTTGAAGGCGCAGTCGGATATTGTACTAGCAATAAGCCCGTCTGAAATCAAGCAAATAAAGGGTTGTGTGACCGCACGAGAAATCTGGACCAAGTTGGAAGATATTTATCAGTCCAAGGGCCCAGCGCGGAAAGCTGCACTTTTGAATCATCTGATGTCCATGAAGATGCGGGATGACGACGACGCACGAGAACATTCTCGACTTTTCTTCGACGTCGTAGACAAATTGGCAGAGCTGGAGGTTGAAATCAACAAGGATTTACTGACCGTCATGCTTCTGCGCAGTTTACCGGACAATTTCGAGAATTTTAGGTGTGCAATATCATCACGTGATGAACTCCCGTCTTTGGAAACACTTAGAATCAAAATCGCGGAAGAATTCGAGGCGCGTAACGAGACGAATCGCAATCCGGTTCAACACGCGATGGCCGCGAAAAAGTGGGGAAATAGAAAAAGTGACCCAACAAAGAAGGATTCTAAGATGAAATGTTTCAAGTGCGATAAAGTTGGACATCGGGCGAAAAACTGCAAGGCAGCGAAAAAGCCAACGGAGCAAACCTCAAACGCCAAAAATTCCGATGAAGATTTGTCTATGTTTACAACTTTAGATGTGCCAACAGACCAAATATTTAAAATTGGAAATGGTGTGAAATGTGACGCTTGGTGTTTCGATAGCGGTAGTACATCTCATATGTGCAACGACATCGAATTGTTCGCGGAAATCAATCAAAATAGTAATCGAAGAAAAGTGAATCTAGCCAGCAGTGCAACTACGGAAATATTAGGAAAAGGTATCGCATCATCTGTAACGGAAGTGGACGGCGCGAGAAAAACGGTAAAATTTCGCGACGCCTTGTACGTTCCGGATTTACGTACGAACCTTGCCTCGGTGGGAAAAATTACCGATAAAGGTTATAAGGTTATTTTTACGAACACCAAGGCCGAGGTAGTTGATCGAGACGAGAAAGTGTTGCTGACTGCGAGACGTGAAAAGGAATTATATTATTTTCGAGATCCAAACGTCCCCGAGTGTAAAAAGATTTCCGAAGCAGTCGCCACGGCTAGGAAGCCGAAGAAAAATTCCCTCGAGGATTGGCATATCAGGCTGGGACATTTGAATGTTCAATCTCTTCGTCAGGCAATCAGGGCTAGCTCTATTGAAGGAATCAAAGTCGATGGTCCAGACGAAGATTTCGAATGCAGTGTCTGCATCAAAGGGAAGATGTGTCGCCCTCCTTTTCCGAAGGCATCTGAAAGAGTGACAGAAGTGGGTGAACACACACATTCTGACGTTTGTGGTCCTATGCGCGTCGCTTCGCTCGGGAAGAAAAAATATTTCGTCACATTCACCGACGATTCAACTGGGTGGTGCGAGGTGAAATTCCTCAGTCACAAGAGTGAAGCAATGGGTGAGTTTGAAAATTTCAGAGCACTTGTGAGCACGCAGCTGGGAACAAAAATCAAAGTCCTACAATCAGATAACGGAAAGGAGTACGACAATAAAAGTTTCAACGAATTACTCAAGAAGAACGGAATAATGCGAAGATTGACAGCTGCCTACAATCCACAGCAGAACGGAGTTTCCGAAAGGCGCAACAGAACACTGATGGACACGGCAAGGTGTCTCTTGATAGAGTCAGGATTATCAGCAACGTTCTGGGCAGAGGCTGTCAATACAGCGAATTACGTTCGCAATAGAACACCTTCTAAAAAGCTTAACGGAAAGACGCCATACGAAGCTTGGTTTGGAAAGCCTCCAGATGTGTCATACTTCAGACGCTTCGGTAGTGAAGTGTTAGTAAAGGACAGATCGCCAGGTTTAGGAAAAATCGAACCGCGAGCAGAAGAAGGAATTTTCCTGGGATACAGCGCGGAATCCAAGGCGTACCGTGTTTGGCTAAAGAACAAAAGGAAGGTTAACACATCTAGGGATGTCATTTTCTTGGAGGAAACTCCGATCCGTTCGACCGAGGGTTCCAAGGATTTTCGTCCGAAAGAATTTCATCAGCAAAAATCGTCAAGTGATTCTGATGAAACAGAATACGATGAACCCGTTGTCAAAGTTGATCTCTGCAACAATCGAGACTCCGACCATCCGGTCAACGAGGATGTACAGGAGATTCCGAGCGATGACGGTGGCTACGATGAAGAAAACTCTTCGGAAGGCGAGGATTTCCTTGGATTCGATGTTCCAGCTCCTGTGGGCGTACCAAGACGAGGTAGGCCACGTACAGTGCGCACGGGACGACCTGGTAGGCCAAGGAAGGTCTACGGGACAGCAGGTAACGATGGAGAGATCGAAAACGATTTCGTTTTCCTGACCGAGATCCCGGTCACTCGAGCATTGGCCAGTCAAGAGTCAAATGAATGGATGACAGCCATGGCGAACGAGGTGACGTCGATTCTCCTAAAGGATACTTGGGATCTAGTCGATAAGTCAAAGGCATCGGATGTAATAGGTAGTCGTTTCGTGCTACGTAATAAATATGGCACGAACGGCGTTCTAGAAAAAAGAAAAGCCAGAATCGTGGCAAAAGGCTACTCTCAGCAATACGGCAAGGATTTTCACGAGACGTATGCACCAGTCGCGCGTCTAGGGTCCATACGAGTAACGATCGCACTCGCAATGCAAAGAGGAATGCACATCAGACAGTATGATGTGGCAACGGCGTACCTCAACGGCGAGTTGGAGGAAGAAGTTTTTATGGAAGTTCCGGAAAGGCTGGAAGAAGTTCTCCATTATATCGTCAACAAGAAGCGCAACCAGGATGAATCGGTCAACAGAGCCAAAGCGATGTTGAAGGAACTTAGACGAGGCGGTAAGGTCTGCCACATGAAGAAAGCTCTTTATGGTCTGAAACAAGCTGGCCGAGCTTGGTACAAACGATTGGACGGAGAACTACGGGCTTTAGGAGCGAAACCGACAAAAACAGATCCCTGCATCTATTTGATGAGTGAGAAGGAAGAATTAATGATTATTGTCATTTATGTAGATGACATTCTATTGATGTGCAAGGATTTAAAAAGGATCTCGGATTTTGGACATAAATTGGCTGATCTTTTTGAAATGAAGGACATCGGCGAACTCAAACGTTGTTTGGGGATGGATTTCACCAAGAGCGAAGAGGGAATCCTCATCAATCAGAAGACGTACATCAAGGACATTCTTCAGAGATTCGGGATGCAAGATTGCAACTCTCTTACAACTCCTATGGATGTCGGGGTAAAGCTTGTCAAGGGCGACAAATGGTTGGATTCGGATGGCGAAAAACCTCCTTATCGTGAATTGATCGGTTGCCTATTATACTTGTCAGTAGCAACGCGTCCAGATATTGCTCACACGGCAAGTGTGTTGAGTCAATTTAATGATTGCTTCAACAAGACTCATTGGAACGCAGCGAAGAGAGTACTTCGATATTTGAAGGGCACTGACGAATATGGGATTTTCTACGGGCACGAGGAAAGTCCTCTGATGGGCTACGTTGACGCAGATTGGGGAGGATCCATAGATGACAGGCGTTCTTTCACCGGATATACATTTATGATGAACAACGCAGTAATATCCTGGGATTCAAGAAAGCAACGTACTGTTGCTCTGTCAACAACAGAAGCAGAGTACATGGCCATGAGCGAGGCAGCCAAGGAGGCCGTTCATCTTCAACGTTTTCTGAAAGAACTCGGAATGACAGGTGTCAAATCAACAAAATTGTTTGTTGATAACTGTAGTGCACAAAAATTGGCAACCAATCCGGTTTATCATGCGCGATCAAAACACATTGATATACGTCATCATTTTGTCCGAGAAATGGTAGCATCGGGCCAAGTGGTCTTGGAGCACGTGGCATCTGACAGCATGGCAGCTGACGTTTTAACCAAGGCTTTAACCAGGCCTAAACATGAGCAGTGTGTTCGTTCTCTGGGACTATCTAAAATGTAAATTGTTTATCCAGAGGTTGTCTCAAGGGGAAGTGTTGGATTTGTTAATTTAAATGTGTTCCAACCTCTGAGCTAATGTATCGCGTACGACGTTTCTTTGTTTATTCACGTCAAAACCTACTGATCGGGTTAGTTGATTCATAACCAGTGTGCAAGACCCTATGTACCCTATGTATCTTATTTTGATCTCATCAATATTATATTGTTCTTTATTCCCAAATAATGTGTTCGTTTCTATGCGCTAGTTTCCCTGAACATTGCTAACACAGGCAATAAAATGAATAAAATTAGGTAGCTTCTCATATATTATTACATTGTTTTTTACTATAGTTGTTTCTCAAAACAATTACATTATTTCACTGTATCGTAATTTTTTCAAATATTTTATTTTATTAAATTAAAATTGTACGAGAGTTTGGAATAAGCACGCTAATACGTGACAACTCTGGCAGGTTCAAAAGTGGTGGGAGGTAGGATTGTGCCGTCCTGTCTGAATCCAATCGTTTTCTGGACCCTTGTAGTACCAGTTACAGAGGGTCCAGAGACATGGAAATTTAGCCGGATGTCACCATTTTAAGCAGTGGTTCGCCGAGGTCGGCGCGATTTTTAAAATTACCCAAACGCAGATCCTGTAAAATGAAATGAATACAACTATAAATTTATTGAAATAAATCAATTTACAAGCTATTAACCCATACATCCAAGGGACAGTAATTTATTCAAATAAATAAATAGAACCTGGGGGTATTTTAATTTATTTAAAAAAATTAAAATAATAAACCCACATACCCACGGGGATCTTTACTTTATTTGAATAAATTTGAAGAAAAAAATCCACATCAATTTTTATTTTATGAAATAAATAAAGAGCCAAAAACTTTAATCCCGAGAGTATCTTCACTTCAATATATTATAAAATTAAATAAGAAACCCACGCACTTCGTGCATCATATTTTATTTGATGAAATTATTAAAAAATAAATTAATTTTAAAAAAAATGTTTTTTTTTTTAAATTTCAATCTGCGAATTGAAATGGATCATCTGCTCAGTGAATATACAGTTTTTATTATTTTACAAAGATTTTTTGGTGGGTAAACAATTGAAAACAAAGCTGGGATGTGTTTAATAAATATTTCAAAGTATAAACTTGTATAAAAACGTTTTATAAAAAATGCTTACTCATACAATTATTTTTTTCAGTTATGTATGGTAAATTAAAAACAATCGATAAATAGTTCATGACAATGATCTTCAAATATAGTTGGTACGGCATCACATTTTAATTTTTCTTCCATCCACACGAACTTTTCCCCACGTCTCAGCTGTGAAATGGTACTGAAACAAATAAAAAAATGATGTATAAATATAAAATGTATTATACGTTTTTGTAATTTATTAGGCATATTTAAAGCCCAAAAATTAGAAAAATATTTCAACCAATTACTGAAAAAGTCTCTCTCAAACTGTTACCATGGAATTAAGTAACGGCAGGTAAGAATGAAGAAAACTTGACTATCTATTTGGCTGTTTGTACTTCATTGACTTTATCTATATCTTTGTTACTAAAAGTTCAAACGTATAGCGAGATACTATTAAATTATAGGTTTGGGAAGCACATGAGAGAATATAGTTTGTTTAATAACCCATTTTTAACATAAATATACAATTGCAGAGTAAAAACATACCACACATAAAACTGAGTTGTCAAGTGGGACAAAGTTTGCATTCATTCCTCCAAGTCTAATGCAATTTGTTACCCACATATCTCTCTGCGGTGTTTGCCTTGGAAAAGTGTTCACTTACGCCCTTCCCGGTATTGTTCCTGCATTCTGATGCAGCATAATTCGGCATCGCCACGTTCACGACGTCTCGTACGAGGTTTAAACATCTATTTGGAAATTTTGATTGAAAATAGCTTTCATCTATACAGTGCGTTTTGAGGTTAGCTTCATTTTTCACAACTCGCACACCAACTTGAAGAATTTTTTCTTCAACTACTTGTATATTTAACCTGAAAAAATTATTAATAACTATTTACCTGACGATTCTGTACATCTTAACTGCATAAAATGCTTAGAAAACAATCATGATGCATACTGTTTACATCAATGTTTACTGCACACTACGCGCCTCCGCTACTGAGTATTGGGAACCGCTCAGGTCGAATACGCCACCTGGTGATGAAATTTCGAAGTTGTCACGACGGGAGACTTTCTACTAGTAAACATGTTAGAGATACCCTGATAAGATATATATTTGAAAATAATCAGATTTTTCGTATTATTTCGCGTAATTCTAGTGTTTTTCAAAATGAATATTGAGATCCTACTGTAAGATTTCACAACTTTCCCTAAATAAAGGTATAAAACATAAATTTTTAAATGTTCTATAAAAAAATGTTTATAACGAAACCAAGTTTCCTTATAAACATTAAATTATAATCACACTGTAGAAAAAGTGGATGTAATATTACCACGTTGAACGTTGGAAACTTTTCGGGTGACATGTAACGTAGTAAATCTACGTATTTTTTTTTAAATTGAATGTAGATAATTTAAATTACAAAAGGCTTGTGATTTCACAACAAGCTTTCAAATCACAGTTCGTTTACAAAGTAACCTAAAAATGTGCGAAAATAAATTCGGCTTGTGATATAACCCTACTCGTAAAATCCGTTTTCTTTGTAATGATTAATAATTTTCGTTTATAAAAAAATGAGGAATTGGAATCATGATGGAAGGAATAAATTTTATCTCTAACACTTTCAAGAACGAAATTTGTATTAAAAATAAATATCGCAAGTTGCGCTCATACTTCGTGGACAATTTCAATATATTAAAAAATATATTAACGTTGGAATTATGCACGAATAACACTTTAAAGAACGAAATTTTTATTCGAAATAAACATTGCAAGTTTCATTCAAGTTTTGCGAACGTTTTAACATATGAAGGGTCGGGGAACAAAAGGGCCTAACCACGTTTTTCCAAATTTTTCAGGACGCCAGAAAAACGTTTGTATTTTGCGAGATCACCGAAAAAAATATATTGGACATATGTGATCGATAATCTCCACTCTTGAACGTTGTTCTTTCAAAATGCATGCGAATCCGTCAAATAGTTTTCGATTTATGAGACATCAAAGTTAAGCACGGGCCTAACCCAAGGGGGTACAGGCGAACAAAAGGGCTTAACCCCGAGCAGCAAGCATTCACTCGGCTTAGTGCCGCCTGACTTGCGGTGCAATTCTATGAATAAATACTAGCAAATACAATAATAATTTTTTAATAAATATGTTTTTGTTAAGTTGTGAACAATTAATTATTTATTTTCTAGTATATTTTTCTGAGCATGATCTATTATATTGAGTGATACTTTATTTTCGTTAAATTATTATTGATTTTGCCATCGTTTATTGTTATTGCTGTTGAAAATAATCATGAATTTTGTGATTAAGGTCACAGATATTCGGTAAACAATGAATTTGCGCTATTTTTATATTGTTAAAAATAATCGAATTGGACTGTAATTTTTGAATATATTTTTTTTAAAGATTATCATACTTATCTCAAAAAACATCATGGTAAAAACAAAACTGAAAAAAAATTGAATAAAATATGTTGAATTTTACCATCACTTTGTCATTAAGCTGTTTTTCTTATTTAGTGATATAGGTATATAAATCATGTACCCCAACAAAAATCATTCAGTCACATTTATTTTTCCAACTACAACAAATTTTTGTAATATTGACGATGCTCGACCGGAATGAATTCAATCATTCGACGGAGATCGTTTTTTTTCTCCATGGAAAGTTCTTTCGGTGTCACTTGCATCAAAAGAATCTTGTCAAAATCCGCGATGGTTTTTCCTTTAAATGTAACAAAAAATGCACACGATTTTTATACGCTGGTAGAAAAATATTTTTTCAAAACAATGACGACAGTGAAAAGAACAGGCACCATCTAAATTTTTTCGAGTGAAAGATTCACTCAATATGGGTGAAAATCCTGCAAATCTAGCTTCAGTGAAAATGTCACTCTAAATGAGTGAAAATCCACTTATTCCAGAGTAATATTTCACTTTTAAACACGAGTGGATTGCACTTATTTTTAGGCATGAAATATCACTTTAAACAAAGTAAAAGTTTAGCCATTTAGAGCAAAATTTCCAGTCGAGCTCGTTTTGCAGGATTTTCACTCGAATGCTATTTTTTTTCTTGAAATACACCTTTTCAAAAGTATCCAGTAAAATTTTTGACCAAAAATATGAACATTTGAAGATGTTATCGTGATTTATGTAAAAAATATTGATATTGATTAAGAGAAATTGATGCCAAAACTACTCTTTATTCATCAGAATTTTTGGGAATTTTCGGAATGATACCCGTTTCAATATTTCTGTATTTCCACGATTTTTCGTAAAGATGCATCATCGTTAAAATTGTCCGATTAAGATTTTTTTTTACTGACATCGACAACGGGAGGATTTTTCGCACGTACGAGTTTTCCCTTTGCCGCCACGTACTCGAAGCCCTGACGTTGCATCTCGCGACGCTCGGCTTGCTTCCGCGGCATACTAAAAAAAATTAGAAACAAAAAAACAAACAATGTTTACTTATCTTGCTCTCCTTGTCGATCAACACTTGCAACAGATGATGTAAAATCGATAATATCGACCGCGATTAGTTCCTCCAAAGCCTTTGACACATCCTAATCACGCTAAATGGCACCACATACATATATACTGGCAATAAACCTAGGCAAACCGAATGAAAAAATCGTTTTTCCATAAGGTGCAATGTGGGGTTAGGCCCTTTTGTTCGCACGACACCCCTTGGGTTAGGACCTGGACTAACTTTGATGAATTTTTAAAATATGAAAAAAAATTTTTTTTAATTTTTAGTTTACACCCTTGAAACGGCGTTTGTTTGAGGAGTCCAAAAATGTGTAAAAGTCAATTTGGAAAAATTTGTGGGTTAGGCCCTTTTGTTCCCCGACCCTTCATATAATAAATAATATATTAACGTTTTTTATTATATATACACTGTCCTCAAACAGAAAAAGAACAGTAAAAACGTTGCTTTGCATCCGAATCCTGCTTTTTTGCAATCACAATTTTTGTGCGTCTAGCGCACAAATCGGAAATCACAAAGTTGCCTCACATGACATTTCGCAGGTAATTGTACCACTATCCACACATAACCTTACTATTATGTTATCAAATGACAGTGCACTTGTTAAATTGATTACCATTTTGTGATTTTACAATCGAAACATAAATTTATAGGTTATTATTATTCTCCCTCTAGTCGACCAGACTGGCGGGAGAAATTATTAGACCAGACGAAGAACAGAATCTGGTGAATAAAGGAACCAGACTCTGGTATTTAGTTTAAACACTAGTAATTAATGTAGAATATAAATAATGAAATTGAAAATATAGCAATTTGAAATTTGAACGATTCACAAGTATGAACAAACATGCAAGCTTATACGACAACAGGTTATGTTTTTAATATTTCAGTGTGTCTTCTGGAATGTTGTGACGTCTCCGCAGTATATTCTCCCGGAAAGGGCTGAAATATAGTGTAAAACTATTACAGACACCTATATAGTACCATAGGAACCAGCCGGGCGATAGGCTGCAAACAGATTCTTCTTTTTCTGGCGCCCAGCTTGCGCCAGTCTGCAGTTATCTTGCTATTAGGGGTAGTAATTTCACCCAAGATTGTAATATTATCAATCTCATGATTTATCAAACTGATACAGAAAGTTAAATTACATATATGCACAATCCTACTATATTTTTCAAATTTATTTGAGGTTACGTTTGGCAGCTCCGATTGGCTTTGAAAAGGATTTGAATTTTATTATTTTTCCTACCTAATCAAGGATTCTAGAACAAAGGACAGAAACGGCAGTTTTAATTATTCAAAATTCTCAATGCTTTTTCATGCCAGCCTTTTTATCCGGTTGTTCATTAAAAAGCAATTTGCAACGTGCATGCAAGAAATCTTATCTTTTTACTTGACAGCTAAACTCAAATTCTGAAAGATTTATTTACGATTTCATTTCAACCCATTAGTTACACAGAAAAAACAGGGAGTAACAAATGTTGCAGGTAATCATTATTTCTGGGTAAAGTCGGCTAGGGTACAGGGTAATGTCGCGTTCGGTAATTGATAAGTGGGTAAAGTATACCCGACTTTACCCTGGAGGAGAGTAACGTAGGCGAAGTGTCACTTGCTGACTTTATGTTTAGAGAAGCGGCTATAAGTTATGAATTCTTACATATTTCCGCGTACAAGGCACTCCAAAAGGATGATAGTTAACATTAATTAGCGAATTAATAGGCGAATTTTCAACTTACCACACTTTATTCACCAAAATAAATTTGACAGCAGACACAGGATTTGAAAGTCGCCATGGTCTTAAAAGTTCATAGGTGCATTGAAAAAAACAACGTAAAGTTTCGGCTTGAGAATTTCCGAAGATGACATTTTTACAGCGGAAACTTTTCGGTAGATCTTTGAAACAAATGATTTCACGTTTATTTACAGAAATCTTTGCATGCCAATGGTTAATTAACAATTATGCGATAATGAGCAGGTACATATTTATCGAAAGTGCTGGATCGGTACTTGGGATTTCCACGATGTTCTTGAAGAAGATTACGTTACCGATTCAGCAGAGTAGCACTATTAGCACATGGATCAAATGGTGATTTTTGAAAATAAGATAAGTGATAAGTCTTGAATTTAGAAAAGTTACAAATATACCAAATTTTAGGTTATGTTTTGCTTTTTTATCAATCGGCAACGATATTTTCAAGGCTAATGCTATAGTTAGGCGACGATACTCACATTCGCTTCTAGTCTTTGTTTTAACAGTGGGTTTCAACTCTAGTTTCTTTTTGGTAACTTTTGGTCATTTGATGGCAAAATGAGATTATGACAAACTGAGATTATGGACAAATAAATAGCTACCACGTGCAGCGTCATTGGTGCAGTGATACTAGGGATGGGCGACATCAATGTTTATTAATTTTGTTCTATTATTTTTATTTTATTAATTTCTAGTAACGTTTCTTCCGTTGCGGACTTGCGGGACACATTGAGACGAAGGACAAATCCCTATGACTAAATAAAAATGTACAACTATTAACAATTTTAGGTTATGTTTGTGTTTTTCACAAAAGCGGATATTTAAAAAATAAATATCGATTTGAAAAAACAAAATTATGTTTATAGTATATTCCTAGGTAGATACTCAGTAGTCCATAATTCCCAAAAAAAAAAACTAGATTTGAAAACCACTGTTGAAGCAAAGACTAGAAGGAAATGTGAATTGCCGAAAACAACAGCTTTCAAATCTAGGTTTAAGAGGTTCATATTTTCTTTTTGCGCATTCCCATCTAGTATCAAAATGATTCCGTTTTTCAAATTTAGTGATTTTGTGGAAAAATCAGATTATGAAAAACTGAGAGTATGGACCAATGAATACCTACCGCATATTTCACTGGTTACACTTTTCTGAAATATAGTGCAGCTTTTTCAACAATTCTAAATTACTTTTTTGGCAATCTAACCATAAAAAAAATCAAATTCCTATACAGGATTTTGGAAGAACCAATGACTACAGATTTCGTTACATGAGCTCACATAGGTTGTGCAGCAGAAGCCTGCAAAATAGACTTCTTCACAAATTCTGTGCCTAAATTTGATTCTTTTTTTGGTACCATGCGTTTGGTCCATTAATTTTCCCTCGGCAATCGACGCAGTGAAGTTAGCTGGTGAATAAGTGAAAATACTTAATAAACTTCTTCATCCAAGTTTGCGATAAACTTCCCGCGTGGGAATTTAACATTTAAGTACTCGGAAAAGGACAGGTCAGTTTTCCTATTTTTTCTATTTCCTGTGATGTATGAACGAGGACATCTCTGATATGCGTAGTAGTGATTGCTGTATTTTTTTAGGTTATGTTAACACATCTGTCATCAGCATCAGCCTAAAAGTACAAGGGGATCACTACTTCACATGTGAGAGATATCCGCGTTCACACATCAGTAAATAGCAGCTAGGTGCCACTTAATGGGAGGCCTGTAAAGAAAAAGTAGGATGAGAGTTGACCGCGGCCACCAGGCGAAGTGAAGGCCCTGTTTACTTTTAGGGCCGACTTGCTAAATAGTGTACAAATTTGAAAATAAATGAGATTAAAGAAATTTAAAATGGCGGAAATAAAAAAAATAAATTCTAAAAATTTAAATATTGTTAGTATTATTTATTGTGCTATTAAAATATAAAAGTATTTTTTTGGTAACAAACAACCAATCACGTTTACATTTCATAACGAAAAGAATAACATTAACAATATTTACATTTTTACAAATTATTTTAATAATTTTTTTTCAATTTCCCGCTCTTTTCAATTTCTTCAATCGCATTTATTTTCAAATCTTCATACTATTTTATCATTTATTTTTCCTCATTAGATTAGAAAACTATTTATGTTTATATTTTCGGCAAAAAAAAAACGAAGAAAAGCACAGTAGAACTGTTGAAAAATATCATTTTTCTAATTTTCACCATGCATTTTCTAGCAAGTCGGCCCAATAGGTAAACAGCGTCGCACGCGCCCATATTAAGTACTAATTTTCTCCGGTCAAGAGTCATCCCACTTTTAGCTTTGAGTGGCACGGTGCTGCTAAATAGTTGAAATTTGAGGTTATGTTCACTTTCAATTATACTCGTAAATTCTCCAAGAATCTATACACTTATTATATTCTCAATACACGAAAACAATCGACATTTAGTTGATCTTTAACTAATTTTCTAAGCAAATTATTTGGAACATTGGTGCGGTTTCCTAAGGAGCGCCGCACTAACGAGGGCGTGGATGGAATCGCACCCTCAAGGTGCAGTCCCATGTGGGCAGAAAACGTCGGCGTAAAGCAGAAACACATAAGAGTGAGAGGGACGGACAGATCTATTTGTCTCTTTCACTCTCATAAGTTTCTGCTTTACGCCGACGTTTTCTGCCCACGTGGGACGCCACCCTGACGCTGCCATGGGACGTAGGTGGCTATACTAATAGAAGGTGGTAGCACCGAGCCGAGTATTATATGTATCATATGATACATACTCATGAAAAAGTTTTAAAAATTAGCATTCGCAAAAGGTTCATAAATCCTTTTCTGGCTGTTACTGGCAAATTGAGGTTAGGTTTACCGTAGTTCACCATTTACCTCATTCTATGTATGATTTCCACTAATAGTATAAATTACCTTCGTATATAATCACTAAACATTAATTTAAAGTTCATTTACTCTTATATATTTAATTATAAGAAACCGCATACCAAGCACCTTATTGAATTTCGTCTCTCACCGACAGAGGGTCTAGTACTCGGCTCGGTGCTGCCACCTATTATTAGTTTTGCATCATGGAAGGTATTGATTTTTTCATACCTCTGCTTGCCGTCAGTGGCAGACAAGGGGTGGGACTCCGATGCCTTAAATCGAACGGACCTCTCTTTCTACCATGTGAGATAGACAACGAGGTGCAATTAAAGTTGAAACGATCGTTTCGAAAACTCTCTTTCTATCGTATATGGTGGACAGAGAGGGTCCGATAGTTACCAACGACAAGTCGTACTTGTCGTTTCATAACTATGAGATCCTCTCTGTCTACCATATACGATAGAAAGAGAGCTTTCGAACCATCGTTTCGGTTTCGATCGCGCCTCGGCAGCGCATGTTATTTCACATTAGTTACTGAAAATTACACCGTCGGTCGTAGGAAATAAAAGGACCCTGCACTAGCGTGGTAATTTTCCGCCAACTGTCGTTGTAATCTTACGGACTAAAGTAGCAGGATTCTACGGTACCGAACTGAATATTACAATGTGTTGGTAATTTTACGTTTGGAATTATGTGATTTTACATTTGATGTTAACAAGTGTTGTAATAATAAAATGTATTATTGTAGATAACCATGAATCAATCCAATGATCCAATGTACCCTTACGAAAATGAAGAATTCGAATAGCATTGGAAAATCATTGAAGTGTAGAATTGAAGTAGCATTGGGATAGCATTGGGAAAGCATTGTAGAATCATTCTTTTACCATTTGCTCACTGAATGCTATTTTTGCGGAGGATACTTTGAAAAAATTCTGTCCGACCGCTAGGGTCTTTTCTACTGAACTTAAATGAAAGGTACCATTCGACAACTGAGAACATGAGAACCGCTGCTACTGGGGTTTAGTGTCCCAGGAATGTAATAGATGGCACCATAGGTGGCAAGGTGTAACAGTTCACAATTAATTTGGCGCGAAAATTGAACTGTTTTTAAATTTAAGTTTATTAAATTTGCCCTCCAGTGAGTTCCTTCCACTTAAGAGCGAAAGCTCTTCTGGCCCATGCCTCCGACTCTGACGATTCCAACGTTGATAAAATAGTTCAATAGTCAGCGTGAAATAAATAAATAAAAACGGAAAATAGATGCAGCTTTAAAAGCTAAATAAGGTTGAATACAAATAAAAACACAAAACTACTTTGAATTTAAGAATGAATATATTCAAGATCTGTTCACTGTAATTTCTTAAAGTCCAATTTCTATACTAATACATATAGAGACATCGGAGACAAAAGTTTCGCTTCGCGAGCGGATAAGATTCTGATATCGAACATCGATGTTGCTCGCGGGCTCCTGGATCGCGCAGCGATCCAGGGGTATCCCGCGCAATCCTACTCTCAATCATACCCATACTTCCAACCAATCAGAATTCATATTTACACCCCCAACTTGACTAAAGCATGACCTAATTCCTCGTCAACCCATGATGAAATCGCGGCCTAGTTAGCTTCTTGAAAAACACCCATTAACCACGTTTCCTCGATTTAGGCTCAAATCTCATTTCATGCTTCACTATCAAAAACGTCAAATAATTAACAGTAATAAAAAGTTCATTAGTTTTTACAGCTTTCGCACAAATAAAAATCAGCTTAAATTCTGGTTCAAACTAGTTAATAACAATGGCTTCTTTATTTGTTTTAACTATTCTAGCACGAAATCTCGAAGTTATCTTTTGTGAGTCTAACTAACCCTCTTTCCTAAAACTCCTTTGAAGTCATTCAATTTATGTTTCTTTCATACTTATTGCGCATTCTAAACTAGAGCTGAAAACAAAACTTGTATCAAACAACATTCTTTTCCAATTACACACAAATCATAAAGTCAAAATGAAATTCAGCGTTAGAAATTTCTTAAACTACAGAGTCAGTTCGCTTTCTTAAAATACCAAATCTCTCTCTATAAATTATTCAATTGTTTATTAACCCAAATAATTATTAATGATTTAATAATCCCATTAGTAAATCTACTTCTAACCAAAATGGATTTAAACGAGGTTTTAATATCTCATGTCTTTTCGCATGTCCGGGTGGTGCTGCCCCTAGTGGACAGTAAGGGCATTAATGAACAATCACAGATTGTTACACTTCCCCCCTTAAGAAAAAGGCGCGCCATAGCGCGGCTTTTACTGAATTATCTTTATAATTGCGTAAAATATTTCTTGTGTTCAAAGTAACAAAAATTTGTATTACCATTGCTACAACGAACCTAAGTTAAGTTTGAAATTCGCGGGATCTGTCCACGCATTGGACAATTACATATGTGAACTTTCCGCCCAGCCAATGAACGATGAGTGCTCTGGCACGTGATTTGTGAATATTATAAGTGAAAAGGTGGACGCCAATTCTATACAGGTAGGGAATTTTTTAAGTTCTTTTTTAATCTAGACCAATATATATATATATTTGTTAAGTTCTAAAAGGACTCTGAAACAGGTCAAGTCACCTGAGTCCTTTACCTCATATCTATCAAACATTTTACTCCTTCAACCTTCCTCCAAAATACCGAGGCATTAAAGCTACAGTCTAAGTAATCAAGAAAAATCTAGCTTTTATTATTTTTACTTAAATACTTCCTATTGTAATTAAAAGATTTAAAATAATTAATTTAATTTGTCCTGGTATTTTGAAAATATAGTTTTTCAAAAATAATTTGTTTTTTTTTGTTAATCATTAATTAGGCATATATTGAATTTAATAAAAGATAATTCTATTCAAACAAAGAACTTCCATAGATTTAGCAAAAATTATCAATATAGGGGTCATGTGATCAAAATTTCTTTTCAAAACTCATTTCCTCGCTTTGTTTTATAATTATTACAAAAAACTATCCTAAACTTCAATGCCAACATACCTGGTGCATGAAATACAGAAATTCCGTTTTTTTTAATTTTTTTATACCACCCATTGGTTGTATGTGTACTTATTTTTCTTTCCGAATTCATTTATTTTTAATGTAACAACCAGTTTTATTAGACACTTTTTTTTAAATTGGATAAAATTAATTTTTAATAGCCACGAGGCTCACTTTATCGATTTGATTTAAAATACTGCGAGTTTAAAATATAGACCGTCTAACACTAGTTTATGGTGTGAGCGGGCCCGAACATTTTCGCAAAATTTCGTACCCATAAAGTTCTGCCCCTTTAAATTGATCTTGTAATTAAAATAAGAAATTAATTATTAGAATCGAGATTAATATCTCGTTATTATCCTTTCTAATTATAATGTCAAAATTTGCTTCTTTTATTTATTATTAATCAGCTGTTCTGTTTGAATCTTGAATCCTTATCAAATAGGAGTCAAATCTAAGAGCACGTGGTACCCGAGAGAATTTGCCTCGCCGCTACTCGCTCTCCCTTTCCTTCTCTTTAATAGTCTAATACTCTATCTGCATTCTATGCACTTGACTTTGAAGGGTCTACTTTCCCATTTTAAATGACCTACTCAATTTCTTTAAATTTGAAAGTCGTAAAATCTATTTTTTCTTAACAAATTTATGCACCCTCTCTTGTATGATTTCCTATTTTCTAAGTCTTATTTTAACTTAAAAGTTTTCTTTCTCTAATGTAAAATATAAAAATTTCAAAATTATTCCTACAAAACAAAAATTTTAATACATTTCTTGTCAAATCATTTTATAATTAGATATAGATGATTAAATTTAAGATTTATATTTGATCTTTCAGCTTATAAGTTTTTCAAGCACCAAAATGCATATTTAAAAATCACTTTTAAGGCTAAAATAATTATAATTATAATAATAGTAATACAAAAATATAAAAATAGTTTTATTTTTTTTCCTTGAACTTTACAAGATTTTCTTATTGAATTTTATAAATAAAATCTTTACCGTAATTGCATATTCTCACCTTAGGAACTTCAAAAATTAAAATTTCCTCAACAAATTTTTTGTTTTCAAAATTGTATAACCCCTTATTTTTCTTAAAGTAATAGCGTTACTTATTCATTCATAATTAATTTTTTTTTTGTTTATTGCTTTATTTCAAGCAAATTTTCTAATCCTTTTCACATCCTATCGTAACTTAAATAGAATAAATTAACATCATAGTTGATATTTCCCAAATTTTCTATTTAAAATTCAATAAACTATCGTTTCCTCTTTTTTTTTTTATTTTTCCAAAATTTTCTTCTTGTAAATCAGTAGATTTTAAATTCCCTTAATTTATAACATTTATTTTAATTTTGATCAAATGCATTTGTATGCTACTTTAATTTTAGGCTAATTTTAATATTGTCTCGATTCATTCAGGTATTTTTCAAATAATTTTGAAATTATTTTGAAGCAAAATTCTCAAAAATTTCTATATAGGCCCTTAATACTTATAGGAAAGGCTTCATTTTAATTTATATAGGAAAGGCTTCATTCCTATATTATTATCCTTTCCCCCTTAAAATCTCTACTCCGGAGAGATTAACGATTTTCTTTACATTTTACAAACTTTCTTTTATGAGTATTTATTCACAACAATAGGGATTCTCATTTTTTCCTTTTAAGTATGTAAATTTTATATCTAAATTTCCGTTATTCAATAATTATTTATGTATATACTTAATATACTTTAACAATAATTTACTTTCTATCTTTTCATTATTATCGATATTTTTCAGGGGTCATATCGCAAGAACGCATGTTTTATGCGATTCATATGGACTATGGATGTGGTCCCATCTCCTTTAAGGATTTCGACATTATAGTCGCTTAGTAATCGGGTAATTTTGTATGGACCTTCATAATGGTCACCTAACTTATCAATTCTCTTTTCCAATATTAAATAAACATACTGTCCTTCCTTAAAATTCATCTCATTGACCTTTCTATCATAATATTTTTTACATCTTCGTTTTGCAGCTTCAAGTCGAAAATGAACCATGGATTCTGTGGTAATCAACTTATTGAGGATATTGTCTACCAGTTGGATATAGGTAATGGGAATCTGTTCATCAGCAAATTCGGAAGGAAAAATTGCTTTTCGACCGAATACTACTTCATGGGGAGTTACGCCGGTGGACTCATGGACCGACGTGTTAAAGGAGAACATGGCATACGGCAACCACAAATCCCAGTCCGACTTCCCACAATAATGACGAAGGTATTCCACGAAAGTGTGGTGACTTCGTTCAAGAGCTCCTAGAGATTGTGGATGGTAAGCAGAGGATTTATATTGAGTAATTTTAAAAAGTTCCGCAAAACCTGCCATAATTTTACTCATAAATTGTGGTCCTTGGTCCGTCTGAATTGATTCAGGGCATCCGAATCGGCATATGAAATGCTCAGCAAAAGCAACTGCAATTGTGCTAGCATCTATATTTGCCAACGGAATAGCCCCTGAATATTTTGATAAACAGTCCTGCCAAGTTAACATATATTCATTTTTTGAATCTGACTTGGGTAGTGGACCAACCAAGTCCATTTGAAGTTTTTCAAAAACTCTGGAAGGTGTATCCGTAATATACATAGGCAATTTCGTTTTAACCCTAACTAACTTTTTCTTTTGGCAGGAATCGCAAGTTTTGACGTAATTTTGAACATCTTCTTTTAACCCTTTCCAATAAAACTTTTCTTTAACACGCTCATAAGTTTTTAACACTCCTTTATGACCACCTGTTACAGAATCGTGACTTTCTTTAAGAATTTGAGGCCTTTGATTTACGGGTGGGATTGTAACCTCCCCCGTACAGATAGTAATTTGGAAATTTCCTGTACCGAAATAAGTTTTGAAAATTAATTCTATCACTTCCCATGACACTCTATCAAAACCATTTCCTTTACGTGAAACACTGAATGAGTTTATCTTTAATTCACTTGCCGCATCTTTTAGGGTTGAAACCGCGGATTCGAGATTAGTTGTATAAATTTTATCATCAAACTTATCTTTGATAAAAAGATTAAAAATTGCTTTATTTTTATGCCTTAAGGAAATTACCTGTCCGATTTCCACCTTTTCATTTTTCAAATTTTGCAATTTAATAATTGCATTATCCATCAAAACTCGACCTACAGGTGTGGTTAATATGTGATCACAAGATGTAAAATTTATTAAGTGATCTTCCCTCATCCATAATTTTTCTCTACTGATCTTAAATAAAGGGGTAAGCAAATTTCTACTACCCTGCGAGTTTTCACCTTGAATAGGTAATTCATTAACAATTTCGCTTTCATCATGCTCATCCTCCTTTTCTATCACTTCGGGACTTCTAAAGATTTGATACTCGCCTCCCATAGAGTTTCTAATTTGCTCATCTAAATAATCATCTTCATTTTCGTTTGAGACTACCTCTACCAATCCCTTTTTTAACCTGCGTGCGCACGCCTTATGGTCAAGCAGTCTCTCACTGCTACACAGCCTCTCACTGTTTGACGGCCTCTCACCATTTTTATGCAGTCTCTCACTGCCACACAGCCTCTCACTGTTTGACGGCCTCTCACCGTTTTTATGCAGTCTCTCACTGCCACACAGCCTCTCACTGTCAGACGGCCTCTCACCGTTCTCATGCTCAATGTCCACAGACAATCTCTCATTGTCTTGAACTGAGAACACAGCCGACAACCTTTTATTGTCCGCTTTATGGGATGTCACCGATAACCTCTCATCATCGTGACTTTGGTGGGCATTTTCCTCCTCATCACCCCCCTGGGCATTAGCCTGACTGACCCCCGGGGTCACAGACCGAATGACCACACCAATCTTGGTGTCAATCTCCATCCCCTCCGCACCTACTTTTGTGCGGGCACCAATCTTGGCGCATACTTCTTCCCTCTCGGAAGAACCAAAAAATAGTCTCTCTATTGGGTACTCGTGGTTCCAAATCTCTCTCTCTCTTTCTGCAGAATGAGTCACGGTGCGCTCCAGGACGTGCACTTCCCCAGCACACTGATCCTGATCCTCAGAAATTTCAGAATCTATATCCATATTATTATCTTCAACGGAATCTACTACCGGATTTCTAGATAATGCGTCTGCATTTGAATTTACTCGCCCCGGTTTGTGCTGGACTTCAAATTCATATTCCCTTAATTTGACCTTCCATCTGGCTAACCTTGACCCTAAGGTTGGATCATTCAGCTGGTGTAACCATACCAGGGGACGATGATCTGTAACTAATATAAACTTTCGACCGTAAATATAAGGACGAAATTGAGTTACGGCAAATATAACTGCTAATAGTTCCTTTTCCGTAACATTATACTTAAATTGAGCACCCTGTAACGCACGTGAAGCGTATGCTATTGGTAAATCCTTTCCAATGGGACCCTGGCTCAACACTGCTCCCAACGCATATTCTGAAGCGTCTGTAGTTACTACAAAAGGTTTAGAAAAATCCGGATATTGCAATATTAGGTCTGAGCAGAGAATATTTTTTAGTTTCTCAAAGGCTTCTTGTACATCTGATGTCCATTCAAAAGCTACTCCCTTTTTTAATAGATTATTGAGAGGCTTGGCTATAAGAGCAAATCCGGGTACAAATCGCCTATAATATCCTGCTAGTCCTAAGAATTGTTTGATATTTTTCCGACATTTTGGCTGAGGAAAGCATTTGACAGCTTCTAACTTTTTGGGGTCTGGTTTTAAACCATCCTGCGATATTATATGTCCCAAATAAACGATTTCTTTGCGAAAAAATTTACATTTTTCGGGCTGCAAAACGAGGTTTGCGGTTTTTAAACGCCCCAATAGTTTTTCTAATTTTTCGTTATGTTCTTTTAAAGATTTCGCGTATATTACTATATCGTCCATATATACAAACAACTCAACACCTTGTAACCCTGAAAGTACCCTATCCATTAATCTTTGAAATGTCGCAGGTGCGTTTTTCATTCCAAATGGCATTCGATTAAATTCATAATGACCAAAAGGACTGGAGAAGCTTGTTTTATATCTATCCTTGGGTTCGACCTCTATCTGATGGAAGCCTTGTGCTAGGTCAAGTACCGTAAAATATTTAGCACCTCCAAGCTGATCTAAAATGTCTATAATGTTGGGAAGGGGATAGGCATCCCCTATCGTTTTTTCGTTCAGGGCTCTATAGTCTATTACCATACGCCATCTTTTATTGCCTTGAGGGTCAGGTTTTTTAGGTACAACCCATACAGGGGAATTATAAGGAGAATCTGAGGGTGAGATTGATTTATTTTTAAGCAAATCTGCGGTTTCTTTAATGATAACTTCTTTATGAATGGGCGGATGCCTGTACCCCTTTTTATAGACAGGAATTTCATCGGTTACTGTAATTTTGTGTTTGATAACATTGGTGCATCCTAAATAATCCCCTTTTAAATGAAATTGCTTCGTATATTTTGATATAATGGAAACTAAGGTACCCCGTTCTTCTTTATTTAAATCGGTTAAATCTAGTGCGTCTATCAATCTGCCCAATCGATCCTCATCGTGGTTTGGAATATGTTTCATATTTTTAATAGAAGTTTCTGCAACAGTTTTTGGAAGTTCAAATTCTTCCAAAGTTACTGGAGGTAAAATGAGAAAAGTGTCCCTGGTAGTTGTATTTATACAAAATAAAGTAATTTTATCTTTTCTAATTTTAACTAAAACTTTACCCAAATATATTCCAGGTCCTAAATCTACGAGTGGCAAATATCCTTCTCCTATTTCCGGATTTGTAACTGGTAAAGTGACAATTTGTTTAGTTCTAGCTTTTATCTGCAAGTGTACATTTTTAAATTCAGGTGTGAATGGGAAAGTGCCTAATGGATGTGCAATTTGTTTGTCTTTCAGATGGATCGAGGATTCTTTAAGAAATGGCATTCCCACTATCCCATCGGCTGGGAGAGGTAATTCAGCAGGAACCACCTGAAAGGAGCAAGGACTATTATTAATCTTTAGCAGAACCTCACCCAATGTAATTACGGACCTTCCCCCTATTCCACATAAAACAAATTTGGGTACTTGATTTATGAGTGTATTTAATTTCAATTTACCCTTATGGATTATGTTTAGCTCAGCTCCCGTATCTACCAAAAAGAGTCCTTTATTTCTAGTCATTTCATCAGCAAACAATTTGATTTTGGGGGATTTTTCTTGCCGTTCTGGGTCCCAAGTAAATAGAATACGCCTACTGGGTGTAATTTCCGGTAAAAGTTCACTGTCACACCAATCCAGAGAACTTATTACTCGTTTAAAGAATTTCCTTTTTCTGCTCTACTATCCTCGACCCTTTTTGCGAGGATTTTACAATCATTAATGATATGATCATTGCCTTTACAATATTTGCAAAATTTCAAATTTTTATTTTCTTCTATATTTTTAAAAATGCAATCCCTAGCGAAGTGTCCCGTTTGTTTACACTTGAAACATACTACTTCGGAGTTACCATTCGGACATTCTCGCGCAAAGTGCCCTGTTTTGAGACACTTATAACAAGTCTTAGGATTTGAGGGGTTAGGCTTTGCGCAACCCCAATCATGGTGACCCGGCTCGCCGCATCGGCGACAGGTGACCACTGAAGGAGCTATTTGCTGAGCGCCTCCTCTCCTCCCTCGAGTGACAACTCCGCCCCTGCCCCGAGATCCTGAAGGGTTTGCAAAACCTCTTCCGAATCCTTGTCCTCTACCACTTCCAAGTGCATGTGCCCAAGCATTTCCTCCATAGGGCCTAAATCTATTTCCCTGATAACCCTTTCCTCTATAAAGTTCCGAATTTTCTGATTTATCATTCTTATCGTTCTCACGTCCTTTAATCAAGCCTTTAGCAAAGTTAACTTCCCATTCTGCTTTCCTAGCTGCCATAATGGCATCTTGAAGAGATCCAGGTCCTTCCATTCGTACCCTCAAAACTAGATTAGGTTTCAATCCCATTACAAAATTTTCACAGGCCGTGTCTCTTGCTGACCTAATCATCGAGTCAGCTTCGATTATTGAATATTTCTCTTCCACAAGTTCTATTATATTTTTTAAAATTTCGCTAACCCTGTCTCCGTATTCTTGGGCATTCTCATTATATTTTTGTGCCACGGTTGCTAGCATAGAATTCAGTTGGCTTAAATTTCGGTGTTCAGTAAAAATATTTTTTAAATGTTTCAATAAGGCTTCTAAGGTGTGAATTTCCCTGTCAAGTAGCGAATTATAGGCACTGCCAGAAATGCGCGATCTAACAATTAAAAATAAATGTTGTCGATCTTCGGCTGCTATTGAATTACGCGCGTATATGCAATCTCGCACAAAACGGCTAACAGGGATATTTTTCCCATCGAAATTCTTTGGTATGAATTCGAGTGCGGCTTTAAAAGGAATTGGTTTTACAGGCTCCTGACTTGGCAAAGGAAAAAGTCCAGAGTCGTCAACCATAGCCCCAGCATGAACACTTCCCGTCGCTCCAGTTTCCAATGTATTCCGGTTAACTACCAAAGGACTACCTGTCACTTGCGCGGTTGAATTAGAGTGGGTTGGGGTATTAAAATCGGAATTCAAATTCCTTACCACTCTCGGATTTAGCATGGACTGTATTTGGTGCTGAGGGGCCGTTATAACTGAGTTGTTAATAGTATTATAACCCGATGGAGTTGGTTCTCTAGTATTAATTTCGGGGTTATTAAAAGTAGAGGTGGATGGTGCATTTACCCCATTTAATATTCCCTTAGCCCCGGTACCTATGATGGAGTTATTACCATCATTGCTAACCTCCACTGTTCTATCAAGGGTATTATTTTCTTCGGCCATCTTAAATAATTTTCACACTTTGTTTAAATCTAATTCTTACTCAACCACACTATGCAAATAAAATGATATAAATGAGAGAGACTGGCAAGAGAATAATTTCAAATTTCATTTCAGCGAACTGACTCACCCTTTTGAAGTTCTAGAGGATTGGCTAGCTAAATAAAATTTATTTCAGCACTATATAATTTTGAAATTTTGTATCACTTATACACACACATACACATTCACTAATTTTATAAATCAATTAAAATTGTTTCACAAGCTAGCCTCTTCAGTTCTCTGCTAATCCAAATATATTTTCTGGTCAATCCTTAGTCCTTCTTCTTATTCAGCCTGCGGTGATTGTGAGGTAATGTCTCGTGGTCTCTGCAACCACCGTCTGCGAGTCCTTGGTAATTATTGGTACCACTAGCCTCTCGGTTTATAAACCACGTCAAAAACCGTGGAGGAGGTACTCGCGGCTATTGCTCATCACATCTATCCTTTTATCTTCCCTCGATCCGCACCTTATAATTCTTCTTTTCGGGCTACGTCCGATTTCCACCCGAAATCCTTCGCTGATCCCTATAATCCCAATTCGTCTTCTTCTTTTGGGCTACGTCCGATTTCCACCCGAAATCCCTCGACGTCCTGAATCCCGTTATATTTCAAATATTTTAACTTAATTCCAAATATATATATATATATATATTGTATTATAAAATGTTTTTGAGCAAAAATTGTTCCTTTTATTTAAAATAATGTTTTAAACCCAAATAAAGTTCATGGTTAAAATGAAAAAAAAAATTTTAATATTTTATTTTACCATCCAATATTATAAACAATTATTTTATTTATTTTTATTCAAGCACTTGCACTTAATAGGGCCCTTGGAATTTTTCTCTCGCCTTATTATTTTCAGTCACTGTCACTCTTGCTTCGCGTTTAGTTTCTTTCACAAGTTTTTACCACTATCAACAAAAATTTTTTTTTCACTTTTCACTTTAATCACTGTGTCTCCTTTTTTCAGTTATTTTAAAATTGGGATTCCACCGCGACGTATTTGTGGAATCCCACTTCTGACACCAAAAAGTTTTCCTGTAACAGTTCACAATTAATTTGGCGCGAAAATTGAACTGTTTTTAAATTTAAGTTTATTAAAATTGCCCTCCAGTGAGTCTAAGGAATGACAAAACAATAAGTCATTTGCCCAGTATTGGC
>CAKNYM010038573.1:0-18138 GCA_932195095.1 Andricus curvator | reverse complement strand
CTCGCACCACAGAGCATGCAGTCGCGCCATGTAACCTTTTCGTTCAGAGGCCATACTGGTATCATAGCACTCCATCAGGTCGTCCCTCATTCGATCCCTCCACTTAAAAGTAATCAGATTCTGCCGTACAATTGCACTGACTCTGTCTTGATTAGCTCCTCCAACTCTAGGGTAGTCGGCATTGTTGTCCGACCCATTGTCGGGAGCCCTGCGCGTTCGATTGTTTTGAACCGCACTTCCTACAACTATGTTTGGTGTTGTCATTGTTGTTCCCACGAGCAGCTAGGGAAAAGGGTTCGTCCATCCTTGTAGAGCCCCGCGTGCAAGGATAAGGCTGATACTCTGAGAGGTCGCCCGGTATCCCAGAGTCACCGTTTAAGACACCTCACCCAGGTGCCATTCAGCTTTCGGCACGGTTGTTACGCCTTCGCTTAGGAGTTATTTCTTCGGGATCATCCCTGGAGAGTTGTCCCTGGCTGCTTATTAATTATTGTAACCATATTCAGCAGAAACCCTTGGTATAGGGAACCTCTATCCGCAACCAGAGGACGCGTTCGGTGGCTTTGTCTATTCCGTTGGAATAGAACTGAAGGGCCTATGATAAAGCCATTGAACGCGTCCTCGGGTTGCGGATAGAGGGTGCCGATACCAAGGGTTTCTGCTGAATATGGTTACAATAATTAATAAGCAGTCGCGGACAATTGTCCAGGGATGGTCCCGAAGGAATAACCCCTAAGCGGAGGCGTAACAACCCTGCCGAAAGTTGAACGGCACCCAGGTGAAGTGTCTTAAACGGTGACTCTGGGATACCGGGCGACCTCTCACAGTATGCAGCCTTATCCTTGCACGTGGGGCTCTACAAGGATGGACGAACCCTCTCCTTAGCTGCTCGTGGAAACAACAATGACACCACCAGAACACCAAAAAGTTGTAGATGCGGTTCAAAACGATCGAACGCGCAGAGCACCCGACAATCGGTCGGCAAACAATGCCGATCATCCTAGAGTTCGGGGTGCTGAAAATAATTTAGATGGAAACACGACGACGAATCGGCGAAACACCCACATTCAGTGAACGGATCAACTCAAGGATGACTTGCTAGACTGCTATGATGCCAGCATTATCCCTGTTCACCGAGGCTTTATAGCGCGTATGCATACTCTGTAATGCCAGAAACACCCAGACCTTCAGCACGTTTCGCTCAGTCTTTGCGAAATCAAGCCGACTACCTCCGAAAAAATGGATATCTACGCGGAGCGCTTCCCCAACCGCTGCTTGTTCAAGCTGCAGACGAAGATGAGGAAGCGACATTGAGCAGGCACCTTCTGAGAGATGATCGCGATTTCAGGACAAGGAGGAACATTAACAAGCAAGTTCCTCCTAAGCCCCAAGATCTGGCTGAAATGGATGCCTCCCTTCGTGGAGATATCTCGCAAGAGTCCGACCTCTGGACCATCAATTGCTCAGTTTATGGTGCTGCGAGAGCTTTGGCTCATTCAAATCGAAGGCTAAAACCGACGATGGATCAAAAGACCAAAAGACGCTTGCATCAACTGAACAAGAAGATTGGATGGGGAAGACAGAATGCGTCCCGTGTTCAATGTATGATTGACTACATAACATCTGGTAGACCGTTCACGGAAAAGGTTCGAAAGTTCGCCCAAGAACTAAGGATCTTGAATCACACACTGAACAAGTCAAAGCTGCTGACAATTAAGCAGCATATTTTCGACAAAATATTGCTGTTATCTGACGCAAGAAAGAGAATACAGAAGAGGGAGAGATGGATCAGGGAGAATCAACAGTTTCTCGCTGACCCATCGCGCCTCTTCAGCGATCACCCTGTTTCTGTAAAAAATCCACCCAAGCCCAGGGAGATAGAGACTTTTTGGAGAGAGGTATACGAGATCCCGAAAACACTGGAGTTGAAAGAAGATACTGACAATATCATCCGCTTCAAGGAGTTTTGCGACAACTTCATAAAATCTGAGGAGGAATGTCCATCAATCACTGACGCAGAGGTGAAAAAAGCACTTAGAGGCACGAAGAACTTTTTTGCCGCTGGACCAGATTGTATCAAGAACTTCTGGTGGAAGAAGTTTACTTTTACACACCAACATTTGGCCCGCATATTCACCTCATATTCAAAGTCGGACACGCCCATTCCGCAGTGTCTGGTGATAGGACGCACTATACTCCTTCCAAAAAAAGCAACTTGTCCGACGCAGAGAATTACAGGCCAATAACTTGTTCGGACACACTGTATAAGATCTTTACAGCTGTCCTAAACAACAGGATTGTGCGACGAATAAAGCCTGTGTGGCGAGAGATGTACGAACAACGTGGCTCGAAAAAAGGTGTAACAGGCTGTCGAGAGAACCTGCTAATTGACAGGTGTGCCTGTAAAGACGCTGCAGCCCATCAGCGCGTCCTGTCAATGGCCTGGATTGACTACCGGAAAGCTTTCGATTCAACCTCTCATAGACTTATCATCTGTCTGTTGGAAAGCTTGAAGGTACATCCACACATAGTGAGATGCATAGAGAGATTGATGCCTCTTTGGAAAACTAGATTTACTATCTCATCTAGAAATTATCGTGTTACAACGAACAACGTCACCCTCCAGAGGGGCGTCTTTCAGGGTGATACCATAAGCCCTTTGCTTTCTTGCATCATACTTCTGCCTCTTTCTGTCGCACTAAGAAATTCTTCTGGATACCTCTGTGGCGACACTAATCAGCGCGGGCATAAGGTCACTCATGTATTTTATATGGATGACCTAAAGATCTATGCCTCTGGTAAAAGCAATCTTCAAACTGCTATAAATATCGTCAAGAAGTATACAGAAGAGATTAGGATGGACTTTGGTTTGGACAAGAGTGCCAAAATTAATCTGAAGAAAGGAGAGATTACTGGCGTTCCCAAAGACCCTGAGCTTGTGGATATAAGTGCTATTAGACATCTTAATACTGGAGAGACCTATACATACCTGGGCGTGCCTCAAAGCCGCATTCAGGGCGAAACATCAGTGAAGGAGGCTCTCCGAAGCAGATACAAGCATCTTCTTCGACAGATTTGGTCTTCCAATCTGTCGGCGTTGACTGACTTCAACCCAAAAGGGCTTGCATATGCCGGTTTTTTCTGAATATACTTCTGGGATGCCCCGCGATCATTTTGAGCCCAAAAAGAAAAAAATCGCTTGGACCCTTTTTGAGAAAACTCTATTTTTGATTTTTTTGAAGAGGTTAATCAACATATTTTAATGAAAATAAGTTAAACGTGGAATTTCATTAGCTCAAACCATTCAGTTTGGCATCCAAAAAAGGGCTACAGGTGCTGAACATCTTACGGGAACTGAAACCCTTCAATATTTTTGAAAAATGGTGAAAAAAGTGAGAAAAATCAGTTTTTTGGAAATTACCTTATTCCAGTTCATCCTATGTCCCAAACACCTTAACAAGAATTAAAGTGCTTGAAATTTTCTGAACAATGAAAAAAAATCGAATGTTCTGTCTCTAAAAGTTTGAGAGTTATAATCCTAAGAAGTCGATTTTAGGCGAATAATTTGAATGAAAAAAAATCTGCTCTCATCTCGCGCTTCGCGCGCGACTCGCTTCGCTCGCAAGTTTGAGCGCGCCTAGGGCGCGTACCTGTTGGATCTCGCGCTTCGCGCTCGATAATGTATTCAACTCGCGCTACGCGCTCGGACACATTTCCCTGACCCTTTAAGCTCGGTTCCTCTGGGTTTTCGCACTTCGTGTGCTCGCTATTACGCGCTTCACGGGCTAATACCCTCTTAGTAAGCTTCATCGTTATGACCTGCTTTTGGTTTAATTATGTACGTTTCACATAAAAAGAAGAACTAATTTACTTAACGTTCTATCGACCTTAAGGAACACATTCTCATCAAGACACTCGCGCTTCGCGCTCGAGATTTGGTTTAAAAATCATGTAAACCTCACGCTCCACGCTCGTTTCTATAAATAAGCAAAGTTTTGATGAGAATGTGCCCACTTATCGGACTGATTTTTTCACTGTTAATGTTCTTTTTTACGAATAAAACAAAAACTAAACATCCTATCAAAAAGTGGACAACAACAAATTTGTAGATCTTTTTTTTTACGCACAAATTTTGTTGAATCATCATTTGTCGTATCTTGCATAGTTAGACCGTAAAATTGAATTTTTGGATTTTTCATTATTTTTTGTGCAATAAAAATGTGAATTTTCGATTTTTCAAGAAAATTCAAAATGTCGTTATAATAATCTTGTAGGGTGTGCAAAAGGAAACACTTTTCTTGTCCTGACTTTTTTTCATATCGTGCGTTGTTGGGCTCAAAATGTTAATTTTCGTTTGTTTTTTTGGATTTTGAAAATGCTATAACTATGACAATTTCGTCAAAAATAGCTGGCTGACGAACTCGTCCTTTCTTTTCACACTCTTATGAAGTGTGCCAAATGGCAATCCAATAGGATAATTTCTTCAAATGTTATTGTGTTTACAGACTACAACGACGACAACGACGACAACGACAGACAGACACCGTCGTAAAAACTGTTTTTTCGACAAAACGTCGACATTTGACGGAATCCGCGAGAGTCATTTTTCAGAGAATGTAAAAATACAAATTTTCAAGTATCATGAGCATTAATGATAGTTATTTTATTGTTTTAATCGTTAGAAATAGTATTGAGAACATAAAAACAATGAAATATTGTTAATATTGTGAAAGATTTTTTTCCATTCTAATTATTCGCCTAAAATCGACTTCTTAGGATCATAACTCTCAAACTTTTAGAGATAGAACATTCGATTTTTTTCATTTTGCAGGAAATTTCAAGCACTTTAATTCTTGTTAAGGTGTTTGGGACATACGGTGCACTGGAATAAGGCAATTTTCAAAAAACTGATTTTTTCTCACTTTTTTCACTATTTTTCAAAAATATTGAAGGGTTTCAGTTCCCGTAAGATGTTCAGCACCTGTAGCCCTTTTTTGGATGCCAAAATGAATGCTATGAGCCAATGAAATTCCACGTTTAACTTATTTTCATTAAAATATGTTGATTAACCTCTTCAAAAAAATAAAAAAAAGAGTTTTCTCAAAAAGGGCACAAGCGATTTTTTTCGTTTTGGGCTCAAAATGGTCGTGGGGCATCCCAGAAGTATATTCAGAAAAAACCGGCATATGCAAGCCCTTTTGGGTTGAAGTCAGTCGAGGCACACCGTGTAAGGTGATTCGAAAAAGTCTAGGTTCAAGTCTTGTAAGATAGAACGAAAGTTGTCCAACTTTGCCTCATATTTTTAAGAAAGCACAACATTTTTTGTATACATGTATTCTTTGCAGCCCCATGCATCGCTTCCACTTTTCTGATTTTCTTAGCGTCCGGCCGGTGAACTAATCCGACAGTTGGCGCTCCAATCAGGACGGCTGAGATTTGTATTGTGTTGCATGGACAAAACTTATAATTAATTAAATAAATGAGTTTTATCGGAGAAATTCATAAAAAGAAGTCAAGGAATATGTAGTCCAGTGAAGATTCTATATTTTATAATAAGTGTCTGCAAAATAATAAGTGTAGAAAACATGGGATATAAGTGTATAGCTCTTGGTTGCAACTCGGGCTACGTCAATAATGAAGAAAATAATCACTTTTCTCTGGTACCAAAAGATCTGGATATTCCATTTATAACCCATTCAATTTGGAAATTTTTAATTAAGAAAAAGAAAATTTTTTTAATATTCAGCAAGATTTGACTGCTTATATAAAATGATCAATTATAAATAAAATAAAATTTCAGAGAGCTAAATTTAATCTTTAAATGCTACAATTTTAATTGTTCTTTTTAAAAAATTTGTTATGCGTAAGTGAAATTGTTGATCTTTTTGTATAAATAACAGTTGAACAATTATTCATTTAGGAAAAATTCGAGTAAGTTGAAGAGATATTTAGAAATTTTGAAAAAATTCAAATATAATTTTAAACATGAAAAGATTCCAAAAAATTATCAAAACAAAACATAGATTTTTGAAGATTTCAAAATAAAATTTTGAAGCTTTTCAAGGGTTTTGAAAAGTTTGAAGATAATAAAAACGTATTTCTTAAGATTCTTGGGAAAATTTTAAATAACTTTTGATTTAAAAAAAAATAATTTTAACAGAATATTAAAAAGGATTTCAAAAGGCATCCACAATCAAAAAATAATTTGGGACATTTTAAGTGATTCTTTTTTTTTAATTTTCCAGGATTTAATAAAAGTTTTAGAAAAAATTAGGATCATTTGAAAAAAAAACTTCGAATTTTTAAAAGAATTTCAAAAACAATTAGAAATTTGAAAACATTCCAAAAAATCTTTAACAAAATTTAGATTTCTTAATCTTTTGAATTAAAATTTTGAAGCTGTTTGAAGATTTTGAGAGGTTTCAAGATGATACAACAATTTTCTTAAGATTGCTGGAAAAATTTTTAATGATTTTTTATTTTAATAATAATTTTGAGAGAACATTTAAAATAGATCTCAAAACAATGTTTGGTGTATGAATAACAATTGAACAATTATTAATTTTCAAGGACCTAAAATTAATATAATTTTACTTCTATTTTAAAAAGTTTTTAGTTAAAAAAAAATTTAATCTTTCAATTTTTAATGTTTCTAACTTAAAATTGCTTAAAAAGATATAATTTTGAAAATCTATAAATTTGTTGATTCATTCTTCAATTAAGAGACTTGAAAATGATAGTGTGGATTTATATATTTTGTTTAAATCTTTCAATTGTACAATTTATAAAAGTTTAACAAATATTTATTAATCAAGCGTTTAAATTAAAAAAATTAGGCTTTAATTTTAAAAGATTGAGATTAAAAAATGTTCCACTTTAAGTGTTTTGATTTGCAGTTCAGTTTTTATAATTTTAAATGAAAAAAATTTTAGCTTCAAGAGTTCGAATCTTTTTTTGTAATTGTAAAGAAGATTTTTTTATTGAGATTGGGGTCGATAATATTTATTTTCTTTGTGTTCTGCAATTAATTTTAAAATATATATTTATTTAAAAAAATAGATTTTTCATTTATATCGTCCTGGACTGACTCACTGGACTCGTCAGTAAGGTTATGTGAATCAGTCCTACGTTATACATTTTTAATGATCTAAATTCATTATAATGTATATTTCCAACCAAAAAAAATTGAAGTTTGTTTATAAATTTTGCAGTTAATAATATAGTGCATTTCTACCCCAGATAGGGGTTTAAACTAAATATAATAATTGATATAAATTTTGATTTGATTTTTCTAAAAACACAACAAATTTTTCAAATGTTATTTCGGCCTCGGGTAAGGGCCAAACCTTAAATTGAAAAATCAATATTTACCAAGCTGAAAAGAAATTATGATTAGGTTAGTGAGTTGATTAGTGAACCAAAAAAGAAATTTTAAATTTATCCTCAGTAATTTTCTACCTTCTCCTTCTCTTCCAATATTTCTATCCTTGTGTATTATTCTTGTTACAACTGCGCGAATTGAGGCTTGTTTTGGACACTATATTATTGACTGCAAAATTTATTAAATTCACAAACAAACTTGAAATATATTATAATGAATTTAGATCTATTTAAATATATAAGGTAGGACTGATTCACATAGCCTTACTGACGAGTCCAGTGAGTCAGTCCGGGACCAAACATAAAAAATCTAATTTTTATTTTATTTAAAAATAAATATATTTTTTTAATTGATTGCAAAACACAAAGCAAATAAATATTACCGACCCTAATGCCAATACAAAAATCATCTTTACAATTATAATATTTGGATTAATTAAAAACGATATCTATCGATGAAACAGCAAAGATGTCATCTAACTTTTTTTGTAAACCTGAAAAAACCGAGAAATGACCAGGAATTTTTTTCGTTCATTAAAACGGTCACCCTGAATTAATAATAAAAAAATATTATATTATTAATTATTTTATTTCAATTATATTTATTTATTTTAATAAATATTAGCAACTGAGCATTTACATATTTAAATCATTCATAATTTTGACAAAAGTTGAATAGAAGTAACAATTATATATAATTTATAACAATTACAAACACTCAAATTCTAACAATTCTTTAATAAAAACACAAAATAAATTATAATAGAACATAAAATTTTAAATCTCAGAATTCTGATCCAAGTATTTAATTTTACCACAATTCAGCTGCTAGTTTCCGTGACGATTTTAGAATGATTAATCACTATTACGCTTATTTATACTAAAAAAAATATTTCCGGTCAAAATTTGGAAACAGTTCCAAGTTTTTTATTATTTTATGTTTTTCTCCCAGGCATTGAAATGCAGAAGTCAGCCGTGCTGATCGGAGCGCCAACTGTCAGATTAGCTCACTGGCCCGAATGCTAAGAAAATATACTACTGCATACACCTACACGGTCGATGCATAGGGCTGATTCTTTGGGAAAAAAAGTTTTAGAATCGGGACACAAAAATTTTATTGAAATTTCAAAAAAATGGGGATTTCTCCTTGTTTTGAAATTGACAAAAAATATATGTAGGTAACAGTTTTATATTAACAAAATAGCCATCTCGATGTTGACCATTTTTCTAAAATTAAAAAATTGAGATTACATTTTTTTAATATGTGAGATATGTACGGGAAAAATATAATTAACTTTTTATTTTTGATCCTCATAGGAGGGTTCGTCTTGTTTTGAAATCCACAAAAAAAAATCATAAATAAAAACATAAATGGGTAATTCCCAGTAACCTTTGGATTTGATGTCTATAAATTTACGTATGGCTGGTATGCTGGTGTAGCGTTAATAGTTTTTACTTTGACACAAACAAAACGTTGCGAACGAATTTTGTTTAGGAAAAATTGAAGCGCAATCTTTAAGGAAGAAACTGATTTCATGCGCCCTTTCTAATTCTCGATGTCAGCAAAGTTATTTCTTCATAACCTTAAATGAGAAAGTAAGTTTCTTACAAAATTAGTTTACATTGATCAAATAAATAATAGATATCTCATTTCCAATGTCGACTACAAAATTCCGTGTTTTTTAATAATTATATTCATTATAACCAAATTGTCGCTGGTGTGATAATCGCCAGTGTAATGAAATCAGAAATTTAAATTCGTCAAGTTTTCCATTAGTTAGGTATATTTAACATTTCTCAACCGATGGCTCGAAATTTATAACTTGTCAATATGTGATTCTGTCAGTCGTTTGAAATTGTTTGAAACGTTTGAATGATGATATAGAAACGTGAAGAAACAATATGGTTAAAGAGAATCATAAAGGAAAAAGATGAGGTGAAGAGGTTTAATTTAAAAATTGTGTATTAAGAGCTGTCCGGAAATTAAAAAAAATACTAGCTTTCCATTGTTTTACTTGTTTCGAAAACAAAGTGATTAACCTGAGATTTACGTATTTTTCAAAACACATTAATAGTCCGTGGCATCAAGTAAGCGGTTGTACACAAGTATATCTAATAGTATAATGCTGGCGATCCAATGAAGCAATATACGAAAGTTCATACGCGTCGCTATTTATTTATTGGTCAAAATTCCTTTGAAGAAGGTCTTAAGATTATTGAGAATCGCCCACATTTAACAAAAATCGATGTTTTTCGCATTCCGAAACAATGAGAAACCCTCCACCCGATTCAAGAAGAAAATGCTTGTCATGTTTTTCATTTTTAAAAAATATCGGACATTCAACGAAAAAATGGGTACTGCCTGTTTTTTTATGAAAAAATTAAAAATGTTGACGAAATTTTGGACAAACTAATTTGAGCCAAATTTTTAGTATACCACTGCTACTAATAATAGAGACAGTGCTGGTTAAGGTGGTCCAAAAATGTATGGTAAATGTTTTTTTTTCATACTAGAGAGCAACGATACCCTCCACCCCATTTCATTACAAATCCGAGAAAAGAAATTCCCTAATTTTTTTTTTTAATTTTGATTTTAAGAGGTGCCAGTTTTCACTTGAAGTTTCCCATGTAAAATGCATGGGGAAAAATCACTTTATTGAGTTTTTGGAATAAGTTTTTAGGGTTTTGGGGAAATGTGACGGGAAAGTATAGAGGCTTATTGAGAATTATCCAACGAAAAATTTCAAGTATCAAAACCAAAAATGTCAATTCTTTATGAAATCGACATGTTGAGCACTGTATTTTCGTAGTTTTTTACTTAAAATTATTTATATTGGTCTAGTGGAATATTTATCAACATTGGTTAGTTAATTTTCAATTATTTAAACAAATGGAATTTGTTTCAATAATTTTTTTTCAAAAATTCGTTTTTTTTCCTAAAAATTATTACTATTCCTTTAGTGGAATATTTATCAAAATTGTTTGATTAAGTTTTAATTGCCGCATTTTTGCTAATTTTTTGTGGACTTTATATTTTTCGAAATGAGGGTTGCCGCAATGTGACTTGTCGGGGTTGCTGGTCGATTTCAAGCAATGAACATACACACTTTTTGAATGTGGGCATTTGGGCATCTAACTGATGACCTCAAGAGGACCGTTCCCTCAAAACTAACCTGGTCGTCTTCCCTTTACGGCCTCGTTAGAGGCAAAAAAACGTTCCTGGACAAATTGATTTTTAGAAGACAATTCTTTTCCGATTTGAGCTTTTTTTTAATGAAATCTAATGGGACTCCGCATCAAACTGTCGAGGGGATTGGCTGCGATTCGTCACTTGATTCGCACTTTTGATCAATTTATGGACAAAAAGAGTTTTTAGTTGAATTAATAAATCATTGTTTTTCTGTGGAATCGATGATATATTACTTGGCAATGAAATCTAAGTTCCATATTTGGTCATCCAATAAAAATTGATAATTCTTCAAACAATTCTAATTAACAACTGCACTATTTGGTTACTTTTTTACTTCTTAATTTTTAAGGAAATTTCTATGAGAATTGATAACTGTTATTGTTTGCAACAATTATTTAAACAAATGTGTTTCATGTTATGCTTTTTTCATGGAATTGCTTCTTGCCATAAATTGTTAACATTTGATATTTGTTTAAACAAACTCAATTAAAAAATGTTATAAAATTTTTTTCATGAAACACAGAGAAAAATGGATTATACGAACTGGATAATAGAATTGAAGAATAATACACCGTATAAAAAAGTATATTAGCGCGTATAATCTATAATGTTTATCTAATATATGAAGATGTTACCAAATATAATCTCTAGATTTTAAATTTTTATAATCTTCAGGCATTAAATTGTAACATCTCAGATTTTAAAATATCCAGGCGTCTGTGTAGTCTCAGATGGTACGTCGCATCGTGGCGCGTGTCATATGCATCCGTTCGCATTGAAACAAGTAATAATTAAGTTATAAAATGATTATTAGTGCTAAATTACACGTGAGTTAGATTTACAAAATGGGTAAGTTAATATTTCTTTTCATTACTGATCACTGCCACTTGTACGAGTACAGAAACTTAGCCTCCTTTACTTTCGTTTTTGTAGTCTTATGATAGCCACTTTCCTGCTTATTGTGTGTTCAAAAAATTGAAATTTGTTTCCAGTTCTACTTCCGAGCTCGTCTATCAAAATTTTGTGTAGGTTTATAAATACGTTTGCAAAAATTATTATATATATTTGAGGTTATCTAATGGACCAGGATTCTAATATGGATATGAGATTATAAAATCTTGGATTATAGATTTCATTATCTCAGATTATAAAGTTTAATAATCCAAGATATTATCCTGTAATATCTATTTCTTAATATCTATAGATTTTAGTTCTAATGATCTGGATCGCTGTCCCATAGTTAATAGTCCAAGATTATATCCGGTAACATATTTTTTATTACCGGGTATAATCCATTTTTCTCAGTGAATGCATTTGTAACTTAAAAATCGCGTTTTTTGTGTGAAATATACTCAAAATTACTTAGCAATAATCCCTTGCCATCAGTTGATGAAAATTGATGATTTATTAAAGTTTAATTAATTGTTAAAACCTATATTATATACTGTGTACTGCTACATTTATTAAATTATTATTAATAACAATAACAATTGTGAATGAGAGTAGCCACCGTATAAAAAGTGTGAGAAAAAAAGTATCCATTTCACAACAATAGGAACCTCAGAAGGAAGGGGATACCGGCTCACCCGCAGGTCAATAGCTGGGAGGGAAAAAGGCAGGACGTCCGTACCCCTTCCTTCTCAGGTCCCTATTGTTGTGAAATGGATACTTTTTTTCGAACACTTTTTATACGGTGGCTACTCTCATTAAATCCCGAAATATGCGTAAAGGTTTATTTCGCGAAATATTGATCTAGTTTCATTTTTCCAATTGTACTTCAATCGCGTTACAAAACTGCACATCTTAAGCCATAAAACAACTTCCTATCATTATTTCTTTCCAAGATGATATGTTTGTGGAAAACGGTCTGTAATTGGTAAACAATTTTATATTTCGAAATTTGGAAAACTGCGTTGCATTCTGGACACCTTAAAGAGCGTCTGTGAATTTTTTCAGATTTTTCAAGACGTCCAGCTCGTTTTGGGAAGCCTCGGAAGTGAATGCTTAAAAAAAGTGAATCCAAAACCTTGTTTTTTTGCACGTTTCACATCAGCGCTATCGTAAAAAAATTTTAGAACAACAATATACATATCTTTTAATTAGGGAGACCTTAAGCTTTCACGTTTACCTGGCCAGAATTTTCTGCGATTTTTTTTGAACGAGTTGCGAGCGATCAAAGTGAGGTTCGCGTACTTTTGACGCCGACTTTAGGTGGGGCTAAACTGAAAGGTCCCGAACCCGTTCTAGTTGTCTTTAGACACAGAGAACGCATTTTCATGGAAATAAAAATTCCTTTTTGTGATAAAAAAACTAGTATTTTTGTTGAGACACATTCTGAAGCACAGAATCCTGTTTGAAGTCTAGGATGAAAGAAAACAGGTATCATATACTAGATAACTAATGTTAAAAAGTGATAAAGACGACATTATTACTATTGTTATTGTTATGTCAACATTTGCTCAACATTTTAAAAAAATATTAGGTACATCACTATTCATTAGTTTTTTCTATTTAGAATTTTTAAGGTAACATTTTTTTAAAACGATAACTAATGTATTAATAAAAAAAATATTCCAAATTACCAAGGAATATGAATTTTTAACAAAAAAGTAAATTTTCAACAAATCATTTGAATTTTCAACAAAATATTTAGATTTTCAGCTGAAAAAATTAATTTTCAACAACAACAAAAAACGAATGTTCAGCTAAAGTTATGAATCTTTAACCAAAAAATGAACTTTTCAGAATGTAGTTCGTTTTTCAACTAAAGAATTTCATTTTTAACCTAAAAAGATGAATTGTAAACAAAAATATAATAATTGGTATTTAAACAAAATTTTTTAATTAAAAATCAAAAATAACGGCATTCAACTAACAGAAACGAATTTCCAACAAAATACTTAAACTCTCTACTAAAACAGATTAATTTTCAATTGCAATTTTTATTTGCATTTTTTAATAAAGAAATTTAGTTTTGCAAAAAAATACGAATTTTCAACAAAATAAATACATTTCTAACTAAATAGTTGAATTGTCTACTAAGTTGTTGAATTTCAGAACCGAAAATACGAATGTTGAACAAAATACTTGAACTCTCTACTGAAAAAAATTAATTTTCAATTGCAATTTTTATTGCAAAATCAGGTATAATATACTAGATAACTAATTTTAAAAAGCGATAAAGACGATATAATTATTATTGTTATTGTTGTGTTAAAATTTGCTAAACATTTAGAATACATACTAGGTACATAACTATTCCTTAGTTTTTTTATTGAGATTTTCCAAGGTAACATTTTTTAAGCAGATAGCCAACGTAATAATAAAAAAATTGTGCCAAATATTTTGAGGAGATATATGTCTCTAAAAGTATCAGTTATGTAATATCTACACCTATTTAGTTTTACAGTTAATATTCCTTTAGATACAAAGAACGCGTTTTGGGGGAAATAAGGATTCATTTTTGTGGTAAAAAACTAGTATTTTTATTGAGGCACATTCTAAATCACAGAATCCTCGCCAAATTCAAGGATGAAAGAAAAAACAGGTATCATATAAAAGATAACTAATGTAAAAAAGCGATAAAGACAATAAAATTATTATTATTCACTATACAAAAATTGTTAATACATCACCAAATAACCCCCCCCCACCCCCCTCAAACCGCCTGAGAAAAAATTACTAAAAAGTAATATATGTAGAAATAATAGATTCACATTTTAAGAAAATTCAGAAACAACGATCAATGAGATTTAAAATCTGATAAATATACGTTGAATATATAAATATAAATATATATAATATAAATAATAGGCTCAGTTTTCTAACTTTGAATAAATCGAAGACCTTCTGACCATTTTTTGGTACTTTGATCTGCCATCCAAGATATAAGCATATCTTTGACGTCTTGATTTGATCGTTCTCCAGAACCTTGACTTTGAGAATGTCACGGCTTACCATGAACAATTTTCAAACCATTCCACATCTCTCTAAGATTCTTGGTAATGTTATTAGCAAATTCTCGTCCATTATCACTCTGAAGAATACATGGAGCCCCGAACATACAGAAGAAATCGATAAGATTGCATGAGACCTCTTCAGCAGTTTTTGTCTCCAAAGGTCGTAAAAGAATATACTTTTGTAAAATACAATTGAAAATTAATCTGTTTTAGTAGAGAATTCAAGTATTTTGTTGAAAATTCGTTTTTTTGTTGTTGAAAATTCAAATGATTTGTTGAAAATTAACTTTTTTGTTGAAAATTGATATTCTCTGGTAATTTGGAATATTTTTTTTATTATTACATTAGCTATCTGTTTAAAAAATGTTACCTTAAAGAATCTAAATAAAAAGAAAACTAATGAATAGTCATGTAACTAATATTTATTCAGAATGTTGAGCAAATGTGACATAACAATAACAATAGTAATAATATCGTCTTTATCACTTTTTAACATTAGTTATCTAGTATATGATACCTGTTTTTTTTTCATCCTTGACTTTGACCAGGATTCTGTGCTCCAGAATGTGTCTCAACAAAAATACTAGTTTTTTTTATCACAAAAAGGAATTTCTATTCCCATGAAAACGCGTTCTTTGTGTCTAAAGACAACTAGAACGGGTACGGGACGTTTCAGTTTAGCCTCATACCTAGAGTCGGCGTCAAAAGTACGCGACCCTCACTGTGATCGCTCGCAACTCGTTAAAAAAAAATCGCAAAAAATTCTGGCTAGGTAAACGTCAGGCGCGGATCCACAGGGGGGGCCACGGGGGCTTGCCCCCCCCCTTCCAAAATCCCAGAGTCGAATTTCTTAAATAAGATAATTGAAGTTTACTATGCCAGCAAAAAGAAACTAATTCGGGAGGATTGCGGCGAATTAACATGTTTAAACTCGCCCGAATTCTGCTTTCTGATTCGTTGAAACGAACTGAGCCAGCGCGAATTGAATGCGTATCAATTTACCTTAATTAGTGGTCAAGGTCATTTCGAAAAAAATTAATAAAAATTGCATGCCTCAAGTCTCGAACCAGCGATCCCAAGTGTATAAGTCCAGAGGACAACACTGAGCTACAGGAATCATTAATATATATTTACAACGGCCAACGGCCATACCACGCTGAAAAACCCAGTTCTCGTCAGATCACTGAAGTTAAGCAGCGTTGGACGCGGTTAGTACTTGGATGGGTGACCATTCAAGAATACTGACATGAGTGCTGTTGGCACATCGTGGGTGTGGTGAGTCCACACTTGTAGTTATTTATAACTACAAGAAAAACCTAGAAACACTACCCGAATCGGGTAGTGTCACGCCTACCCTGAAAGGGAAATGGTTTAATGGTATGTACAACAGATCCTATATGCCCCTGCGCGCTATCTATACCTTAAGCATTCGATTGAATAGGCCAGTCTTTAACTGTATTCGCGCTGGCAAATTCTGGCGAATTGGAGCTTGACTTAAAGTCTCGCGGAATAAAATGAATTGGCCGACACGGAAACTAATTCGTGTTGACACTTTCAAATGAATAAGGTCCCCTAAAATATTTTAGCTGAATTCAGACGAATAGGATATTTGAAGACTATATTACTCTTCACGAATTTACACACATAAAAAGCAAGATAATTGCCATCACAATTACTGGAACTAAGGTCACGATTACTGGGATGTTTACCTCAGCTGCATAAATTAAAGAATGAAAAAATTAGCTTAATTAGAAAAAATAATAAAACGTAAAGTCTAAAAATACCTTTACAAAGAAGACAAAAAATTCGGAGAAAGCTTACTATTTTGAAATTTATCAATATTTTTAAAAACATTAAAATGTGTTTACTGTATTGAATAGAAATTACACGGAAAAAACAAAGTGTGAATCTAACGCTAATTTCGTGGTACCATTTTCCTGCAACAAAAATTAGTCCTGGTAGTGTTAATGGTAGGGGAGCGGCGGCGAATGCGGCCCTGGCGGACCGAACGAACGGAACGGATACGCTACAGCGTATCCTTATAGTCAAAGATATTATACACCTAGATGCGGCAAGTGGCGGCGGAGTGGGGATAGAATTATTAGTAGGGTAAGATAAATGTAGACGGCGCTGTCGGCGAAAATCTTACCGTCCCCGCTGTGCCTCTCTACCCGCTGAAGTATCCATCCCCTCTTAACAGTTGTCGTGAGTAAAACGGGCAAAAGAGGCGCTGTCGCCGAAAGGAATTTCAGTAGATAATATAGTTTTCTGAAAATATTCATGATCACTAGAGCAATTCGAAGTTACCCGGCGATCAATCTCAATTACAATCAATAAACAAATGAATATTTATCACTGTTTAATGAAATTATATTCCGTTCTAATTCAACTGTAAATAATAATTGCATGGTTTTTGTTTAATATGATCCGTTTAACTTTTAATAATAATTATATAAAAGACATAACGATTTGCATGATATATTGTTCAAAATTGCAGTGTAATTAACGAATTATAATTTCGGTGTGAATTTCGCTATTTTGAATAACGTAACGTAAATAACAACCGAGTAGTGAATATTTTGTAACTTTTATAACAGAATACGCCAGAATAGAAAAAAGAAAAGATAACGTAATTTTTTTGATTCACTTCGACCTAATTCAAAATTGTTCAACTGCAGACGATTTACATATCTGAAATTTTACATTCATTGACAATGAAATTGTCCTTCCATTTTCTGCACATAAAGTTGATATGATTTGATTGGAAAAGTTTAGATTTTAAGAAATTTCTAATTTCTTATGTACACTTTACAATTAACCGACAAAGACGAATTTTTAACAAAATACATGAGTTTTCAACAAAATAAATACATTTTTAACTAAAAAGTATCAATTTTACATCAAAAATAGAAGTTCAATTTTCAGTTAAAAAATAACTTTCAACCAAAGGAATTTTCAACAAACTAGTTAAATTTTCAACCAAGGAGATGAACTTTCAACTAAAATGATAAATCTTTAACTGAAATAGTTAAATTTTCAGTTAAAAAATAATTTTTCAACAAAACTAAAATGAAGAATCTTAAAAAATGACTTTCTTACGAAATTATTGAATTTTTCACAAAGTAGATTAATTTTTAACCAAAAGAGGTGAATTCTCAATGAAAAATGTAATAGTTGATATTTCAACCAAAACAGATTTCAATTTTAAATGGAAAATAGTTGAAATCAACCAAAAAGACGAATATTCAACAAAATAGTTGAAGTCTCAACAACAACAACAAAAAAACAATTTTCCACAAAAACAGTTGAATTTTAAGCAAAAAAGGATACTTTTAAGCAACATTGTTTCATTTTCGACAAGCTAGATTTCTTTTCAATCAAATAGTTGAATTTTCAACTGAAAAAGATATAAAATAACTTGATGTTGATTGTTTTTTATCTACTGGTCTAAAATCAATATTCAAAATATTGATTTTAGACCAGTAGACAAAAAACAGTCAACAACAAATTATTTAATACAATTTATCTGGTCAAAACCATAACAACAACAATATAGAAAAGATATATTTTTAATAAAAAGGGAATAGTTACATTTTCAATTTAAAAAAT
>CAKNYM010038572.1:0-31042 GCA_932195095.1 Andricus curvator | reverse complement strand
CGGTTGATTAGAGTCTCGTTTTTGTACAATCCATTTGAGCAGAGCGTAAAGCACGTTTAGAAATGTTGTATTTCTTTGAGATGCTATCTCTCAATTCGCCGTTTTTCATTTCATTCAAAATTTTATATTTTTCACACATGGTCAGAAAATTTTTTTTTTTTCGTTCCGCCATATCAAAAATACTAAAACACAAAAAAATTTCACACGTGCTCACTCCTCTGATTCGCGAATTTTTATCCATACATATTACTATGCATACGGCATACGCAGTACGGCACTGACTTCGAGGTCACTTCGAGCGCCGGCACTTCAGTTTAGGCTGTCAAGGGACGCACGGGGGGGACGCAGAATCAGCCGAGCGTGAAAACGGCCCTCGTTCGAAGGATGAGTGTATATATATATATATATATATATATATATATATATATATATATATATGTTAAACGGTGTTTAGCAGGTCCATTTTTGAGATAATGTGGTATTTATCGGGTCATTGCGGGTTTATTGTGTCCGACCCGATAAATTTCATATGTTAGACGGTGTTTATTGGGTCGAACCCAATAAGCACCTTTATATACCAAAAAAACATTTTTAGTATAAAAATCATGTAAAAATGCTTTACATAACAAAATAAAAGTGATGTAAGGTACAAGAAAGCTAATTTACAACGGAAAATATATCTTTGGTATTAATGTATACAATATTGATTTTTTATATCAGCAGAAAATGTTTACATACTAAAATGAAGGCTTTACATAGACTTATCGACTAATTACAGAAATATCTATGAACTTTAATTTAGTATGTAAAAGCCACAGCAAAAGAAAAATTTAATTTAAATACTGATGACCCGATAAACTACGCTTTACCTCTAATGTGTGATGGACATAAAAGTGCTTATTGGGTCGGCCAATATGAATATATGACAGACCCAATAACCCGATTAACCACGCTTTAGCTCTAATGTGTGATGGATATAAAGGTGCTTATTGGGTCAGTGAATATATTTTTTATAAAAGATCCAATAAGCACCCTTCTATACCAAAAAAACATTTTCAGTTTAAAAAGTATGTAAAAATGCTTTACATAACAATATAAAAGCGATGTAAGGTACAAGAAAGCTAATTTACAACGGAAAATATATCTTTGGTATTAATGTATACAATATTGATTTTTTACATCTGCAGAAAATGTTTACATACTAAAATTAACGCTTTATATAGATTTATCGAGTGATTACAGAAATATCTATGAACTTTAATTTAGTATGTAAAAGTCACAGTGAAAGAAAAATTCAATTTAAATACTTAGGACCCGAAAAACCACGCTTTACCTCGAATGTGTGATGGACATAAAGGTCTTATTGGGTCAGTGAATATATTTATATACAAAAGACCCAGTAAGCACCCTTATATACCAAAAAAACATCTTTAGTGTAAAGAATATGTAAAAACGTTTTACATAACAAAATAAAAGTGATGTACGGTTCAAGAAAGCTAATTTACAACGGAAAATATATCTTAGGTATTAATGTATACAATATTGATTTTCTATATCTGCAAAAAAATTACATATTAAAATTAACCCTTTACATAGACTTACAAACTAATTACAGAAATATCTAGGAACTTTAATTTAGTATATGAAAGTCACAGTCATGTATGTATGTATGTATACCATTAAGCCATTTCCCTTTCAGGTTAGGCGTGACACTACCCGATTCGGGTAGTGTTTCTAGGTGGATAGTTTGCTTGTAGTTATAAATAACTACAAGTGTGGGCTCACCACACACACGATGTTCCAACAGCACTCAGTATTCTTGAATGGTCACCCATCCAAGTACTAACCGCGTCCAACGCTGCTTAACTTCAGTGATCTGACGAGAACTGGGGTTTTCAGCGTGGTATGGCCGTTGGCCGTCATAGAAAAATTAAATTTGAATAGTTAGGACTCGATAAACCACGCTTTACCTCTAATGTGTGGTGGACATAAAGGTCTTATTGGGTGCTTATTATTAGATTTTTCGAATCAGAACTTTAAGATAATTTTTTTTGTATTTGATTTTTTCGCCATTTTTTGCTTTTTTTTCAAGCGTGCATAAAAACGGTTGTTCATACCCGATTTTAAAGTTTAATGCCTCCAAAAGTTAATGCTCCAAAAGTGGTTAATTTTGGCTTTAAAACACGTTGAATATTATTAGAAAAACTGTTTTGGAGACAGAAAATATAATGTGAAATTTGAATTGTACTTTGTAATTGTAATTGTATTTTAATTTTGAATTTGTACTTGCTTCCAGGGTATTTGAGCTTAATTTTAGCAAAACATACCGAGGTAAAATATGACGATAACGGTGTGGCGTTGACTTAGGTTGTCAGTACAGCTTCTGTGAGGTTCTGCTGGAATCGGGAAGCTCGCGAAATCTTAACTAATGATTTTGTTGCCGGTTTATTGTAGGTTATGTTTACTTTCTCGACTTTCTCGACATGTGGTTACGCTGCCAACTGCTGAGCGTGAAAAATGACGTTGACTCGAATCGAGTCAAATCAACATTTAAATTTACATTCTATTATTATTTTAAAAACATTTTATTTATTTTGATCAGCATACAAATTTAACACTCAATTTATTGATTGATAAGCTGGCCAAATTTTGGATTTAATTCCAAATTTCAGAAAAAAATAATGGACATAGCTTTGACTAGCTTTTCCAGTAGCCGGACTACTCTAAAAAGCTGCCAATTTCTAATTTTCAAGTTCAGGATCTCGCTTCTATATAAAGGTATAAAGTATATTATACTAGATAAAAATTGCATGGAAATAATTTTAGTGGAGCTTTTGTTTTTCTCTGACATCAATATTTAGAAGGCTAAAAAGCTACTTTCATCAAATTTACCATTTTCATAATGACCTCATTGCTATAGTCCGAACTTTATATGTGAATATTATATGTAAATGCATACATTAAACCTTGTGCAAGAAAATATTAAGATGTTTTTCTGTACATTTTAATTTCTGAGGGACAGTGAATTTTTAAAACGACCTCTATTTTCACGGGTTTCTTGATCTATTTAGAAAAAGATTGATTTTGTGTAAAAACCTTTAATGGACAAATGGTGTATTTCGTAAAAACACAACTTTTTTGTGAGAACGGGTTTTGCGTGAAATCATTATTTTTTTATAAAATCGAACAAAAATGAAAATCACGAAGATTTTTGATGATTTTGGTAAAAAAAATATATATGTTGAAAAGTATGCGTTTCAGTGAAAAATATTGTTCGCAAAAAATGTAGATCTTAATAAATTACATATTTCTTCTCTGAAATATTCTTACACGTAGTCAATGGTTTAAGAATGACACTAATTTTTACGATGAAAAACAAATATTCTTATACTTTTTTTTCAGTCATCAAGAAATTTGTTGAGTTTTCATACCGCACTATTCTATCAGGCTACAAGATCTTGAAAAACCACAACTGTTTTGTATTGAATACTTTTCTCTACCATCAATAGTTTTCGAAAACAAATCATTTTCGTTATCAACAAATTTTTCACTTTCGTTTTCTTTGTGAAGATGTTTTAGAAAACAACTCCAGATAATATGAAGCAAAAATTATTAGTCCTAACTAAATCGATAGAATGCGCGTGTGTTAATATATTTAACATCTAAAGAATAAAGTAAATTTACCCAACAGTTTTTTGCAAGTATTTAATGGGGAAGTTGACACCGCCCAGCTGAAAATTCCTGTACAGGAACCTCGGAGGATCCTACGTATGTTCCTGCACATGAACCTGCACAAGAACCTGTACAGGTATTCTTGACGGTTCCTGTCAGGACTTGGCGAAGGAAACTGTACATGATCCTGCATGGAACCTGTACGCAAGCTAACCTTTGAATGATCCTATAAAGGTTCTTTCACAGAGTGAATTGAGACGCGGGTTCATGTACAGGGTACAGGTAAACATTTAAGTGATTACGACGTTTCTCTAATTGATAATAACTGACAGCAGAGAGCGAACTGCTAAACACCTTTACGTATCTAATGCGGACCCAATAAGGACGTATATATACTTATTGAAAAATATGTGTAAAAACATTTAAGTAGAGAGTCAATCTGTCTATGGTTTTGGAAAGACATAACAGACCATTATTAATATTATACACCGCTAATGACTTTAAGTCTCTAATTCCAAACGTAATAATATTATCAGATATCCGGAGCAAATCAAAAGATCGTTGTTAATAGAACCCATCAATATGCTGATGTACGGGGTATCCGTATTGATATTCTCGATGTTCAATACATGTCGTGAAATATTGAAGTAAAATCATAGCTACTCGAATTCAGGTATTATAGAGTTTTTAATTAATAATGACTGTAGACGGTGAGCGATCTGCTAAACACCGTTACGTATCTAATGTAGAGCCACTAAGAACCTATATATATTTACTAAAGAGTGTGTGCAAAAACAATTGAGCAGAGTCAATCTATGTATAGATTTGGAGAAACCTAGCATTTCATTACAAATATTATATTCCGCGAACGGCTCGAAGTCTCTAATTTCAAACGTAATTATAATATCAGACAAGCAGAGAGGACGAGATGCTGTCAGAGCTTTCTCGAAGATTCTTGATTGAAATCACAACAAATTTCGGATATTCCTATTTTTCCATAGTGCTTTCCAGTGTTTGCAGTAAAACGTTATTGCGGGCTCAGTTACTTTTTCAGTAAACCTTGTTTTTTATTGTGAATATGGAAATCGATCAAAGTGACGCTTCTTATGGCTTTTCATCATTCAGTCCAGCTCAGTGCAATTTATATTTCATAGTGTATTATTTTTACCATACAAAAAAGGAATTTCATGAAGGAATTATCATAGTATTTACAAATGAGAGATGTGTAAACGGAATATTCGAAATCTGGAAAGTTTAGATGTGATAATGTGCAGCAATAATGTACGTAACGTACGAAAGACAAAAAGGCTTTCTGAGTTATGAAATTTCTCTATTTATAGGTTTTTAGGAATCGTCTTCACTGGATTCAACAGGAATCAATACTGCCGTCCAAACTAAAAAGATACATAAGTGACATTTTTATGAAAAATGAGTTTTTGGTATCGTTGGATTCGTAAGAAAAAGCTGCGTCTAACTGTGTTAATAAAAATTATTAATTATTTATATTTATTGCAAAAAACGATTGTTTATAAATGAGGAAAGTCGAAAAAGTTAAAAAATACAACATAAGAAGATACACAAAGTACTTTGCGTGTCCTAAAATTTGTATAAGGCATGTAATACGTCATCAGCATACAAATAAAAAAGAACCTAAAGAACTTTGTGTCTTTTTTGCCTTGTAAAAGTGACCGAGTGCGGAGCGAATTTACAAACGAAAAGAATCGCTTGCCCTTACGTATGTTTTAGCCTTGTGAAATAGCTCGGGCTCTGATCGGAAATCCAAGGGAAATAAGTCCCGGCTAGATTCGGCTATACATTAGCGACGATCGTTCGGGTAAGTTCGGGACAGCCGCTGAACACACAGTGTCCCTTACGTATGTTTTGTTGTTGTATTTTGAGGCCGTGCTCGAGCTCTCCGATAAAGGCATCGTCCGCAAGTGCCTTTGTGTTCTTTTTGCCTTGTATTTTTCACTTTCCGCGACTAGTAAAAAATCGCAAGTCCATTTTCTAATAGAAATTGTTTAAAAAATCAATTCTTTATTGCAAAATATGAAAGAGCACATTATTTTTACCCAAATAGTGTATCTAGATTATTCAAAATTTTATTCGATCTCAGAGTTCTTTGAGCAAACAGTTTTTCTAGATTTTCTCAGTTCGAGTGAGATTGGAATTGTGTATCTTTTTAGTTTGTACGGCAGAATAGGATTACTGCAATTTAAAATGCTTTGAAGATAAAAGTATATTATTATTACGAGAATATATATATTTTTTTATTCGATTCGGAAAGAAATTGGATACATTCGGAAAGAGTAAAGTGGGGAGTCATTCGGAAATGATCGGAAAGACTCGGAAAGGTTCATGGAACAGCTCGACGTTCGGAAAGAAATCGGAAGCAAAGGTCCCATAAAATTCGGAAAGGATCGGAACGGAACCTCTTTCCGAATCTTTCCGACGCGGTCATTCCGTTTCTCCCGCTGGGGCTATTGATTGACAAAGAATTGAACGAGGTATAACGAATTTATGTTAGACAATTTAAATACTGCAGGTCTAAATTAAGTAGCACTTTACAAAGAAAGCAAAGGACTTTTTTTCAAACTTTTAAAAAAGAAAGTCTATTCACCAAAGGTATTTTGGAACATAGTAGAGAAGGAGTCGCCAGATCTGGCAAAGCTAGCGAGACACATACTACAAATTCCAGCGTCAGCAATTGATGTAAAAGGTGAATTTTCGAGAAAAAAAATTGTCTGAAGAACAAATGACTAAACTCGTTAACGTGTATTATGATGTAAGAATACGCCATTCAAAGCAAAGAGAAAACTTGTAAAAGATAATTTTGTAGAACCAAAGGATTTTTCCCGTTTAAGAAACGTTAATTACAATCGCTGACTTTTATAATTTTAATGGCTGGATAATATGTGCAATTATTCAAATGTTAAAAGGCTTGTTCGAAATATAGTATGATTGAGACTTAAGGATGATATAGATATACCGTCAGGATTAAAATTACTTAATCTTTGACTTGATTTATAAAATTGTTAAAGGGGCCCCTTGATTATTGAAACTAATTTTGAAAAGATGAACATAAGCGTAAATAATTTAAAACTGTTTGGGGTTATGATTGTTTGTTTGAATGTAGTTGTTTGCACGTTTGCGTTTTTTCTTCAGATTTAGCAAAAGTCGTAACCTTCACAGCAATAGGATATACCGGGATGTCCCGTTCGATCCCTTTCATCTCCCAGGGATATCCCAGGGGTAACCCGTCGGATATCCTCCATGGCGGAAATTGGTATGTCCGGGATTTCACTGGGACGTTTTTGGGATGTTCAATTGTCCCAAGTAGGAGATATAAAAATTTTAATGTCCTACTGGGGATAATTGAATGTCCCAGAAACGTCCCAGGGATATCCTAAAGATATCCCCATTTCCGCCTTTGAGGACATCCAATGGGTTATCCCTGGGAGATGAATGGGATCGAACGGGATATTCTGTTGCTGTGAGGGAATATTCATTTAATTTTAATTTACAAAGGCTCATTCTATTCCTTCAGAGGTTCTTCACATTTCTATTCGTCACTTTTTTATTAACTATTGTTTAGAAAATTTCTAATTCGAAAAATGATAAACTAAAAATTGTATTGTAAAGAACCTTTTAAGGAATAGAATGAGCTTCTGTGAATAACATATTAACGAAAATGTCGACTTTGCCTAAATGGGAAAAAATCCATATGTGCAAGTGGCTGCATTTGAATGAACAATTATGACCCCAGCTATTTTTTTTTATTATCTGCGTTCAGGTTTTTCTTTCAAAATTTGTTGCAGTAGTCATAGGGTCTTTTTTGTCAATTTTGTAAATTAAGTTGAAGATTGAGTAATATTGATCTTCCTAGAACATCCTTTAGTAAAAAACATTTTAAAAAGTTTCGTTAACTTTTAAAAAAAGACTGGTTAATATTTAATATTATATACTGGATATAAATTATTATTATTATTAATTATTATCGTGGGTGTGGTGAGCCCACACTTGTAGTTATTTACTACAAGAAACTATCCACCTAGAAACACTACCCGAATCGGGTAGTGTCACGCCTACTATGGCTTAATGGTATACTTACGTATCCGGAACAAATCAAAAGATCGCTGTTAAAAGAACCCATCAATATGATGACGTACAGGAAATCCGTATTGATATTCTGCTAGCGGTGAGTGACCTGCTAAACACCCTTACGTATCCAATTCGGACCCAATAAGAACCTATATATGAACTAACTGAAAAAGTGTATAAACACATTTAAGCAAGAACTCAATGAATCTATGATTTTGGAAAAACCCAACAGGGAAGGGTACAACTGTGCACGGAGCAACTGTGCACGAGCCCATCTGTGCACGTCGATGGCCACAGGCACAAGTGTTCACGTTGTTAGGCATAGGCATAACTTTGCACCAGGCCATCTATGCACGTCTAAATTTAGACTTTTGGCCTGTACTGCACATGTCATGCTATCTTCATTGAGAGATCATAGCGATTCGAATTAAGTGATCATGGCGTTTTCAATTAATAATAACTGCCAGCGATGAGCGACCTGCTAAATACCCTTGCTTATCTAATGCGGTCAATCAAAGAACCTATATATACTTACTGAAAAATATGTGTACAAATATTTGAGCATCTATAAACTCCAATTCAGTATGTGTAAGTCACAGTGAGAGATAAATTTAATTTAAATACTTAGGTCCCGATAAAACACGCTTTACCTCTAATGTGTAACGGACATTAAGGCGCTTATTGGGTCAGTGAATATATTTATATATACAAGACCCAATAAGCACCCTTATATAACCAAAAAAACATTTTCAGTTTAAAAAGTATGTAAAAATGCTTTACATAACAATATGCAAGTGATGTACGGTTCAAGAAAGCTCATTTATAACGGAAAATATATCTCACATATTAATGTATACAATATTAATTTTTTATATCTGCAAAAAACTTTACATATTAAAATTAACCCTTTACATAGTCTTTTCAACTAATTACAGAAATATCTATGAAGTCCAATTTAGTGTGTATAAGTCACAGTAAAAGAAAAATTCAATTTAAATACTTAGGACCCGAAAAACCACGCTTTACCTCGAATGTGTGATGGACATAAAGGTCTTATTGGGTCAGTGAATATATTTGTTTATAAAAGACCCAATAAGCACCCTTCTATACCAAAAAAAACATTTTCAGTTTAAAAAGTATGTAAAAATGCTTTACATAACAAAATAAAAGTGATGTACCGTTCAAGAAAGCTAATTTACTAATAATAGCTACTAGTAATAGTAATAGTATAATAGTAATAGCTACACTGAAAGGTTGAATCCGTAAGCGCGGCAGAGAGAGAGAGAGAAGGGAATGAGGGGGAGAAAGGAACACGAAAATGGGAGGCTGGGGGTTAGATACATTAAAAGAGTTTAAACAAAAAATGGAAAAGGTGAATGTTAGGTATGAAAAAGAGGAGGGAGTAGACTCGTTAATTGAAAGGTTGAAAGGGTCGATTGAGAAGGTAAGGGATGAGATAGGTACAAAAGAAGGAAGATAAGAGGGAAAGAGAGGCTGGTGGGACGAGGAATGCAGGGAGAGTAAAGAGAGAATGAAAGAGTGTGTAAGAAAATGGAGGAAAGGAGAAATGGAAGCCGGAGTACAACAGAAGAAAAAGAGAACATGAGAGGATGCTGGAAAGGAAAGGGGAAAGGAGAAATACAAGGAAGAAGTAGAAAAAGCGATCAAAGAAGGCAGTGTCTGGGATGTGATAAATAGGGAAAGAGGAGGAAGGAAGGGCGTGAATGAAAAAATACAAATGGGTGAGTGGACGGATTATTTCAGGGGTCTGTTAGGGGGAGAACAAAATAGGATCAAAGGGGAAAATAGAAGGATAGTCCAGGGAGAAATGGAGGAAGGGAACGAAGTAACAAGAGAAGAAGTGGATGAGGCGATAGAAAGACTAAAAAGAAACAAGGCTACAGGGGAGGATGGTATGGAGAACGAAGCGAAAAAGTATGGAGGAGAAAGGGTAGGGAAGGGATGTGGAAGATCTGCAACAAGGTCTGGAAAGGAGAAGGGTGGTCGGAGGAGTGGATGACAGGGCTGGTGGTACCGCTTGTCAAGAAAGGGGAGGGCAAGAAGGTAGAGGAGCACAGAGGGATCACTCTCATGCCAGTAGGTTATAAAATATACGCAGAAATTCTAAGAAAAAGGTTAGAGAGTCAGATAGAAGAGAAACAAAGTATCCCACACAACCAGACGGGATTTAGAAAAGGGATGGGGACAATAGATAACATTTACGTACTCAACTACTTGGTTAACAGAAATTTAGGGAGAAAAAGAGGGAAATTATTCGCCTTGTTACTAGATTTTAAAGCAGCTTTTGACTCAGTGAATAGAAAAGTGCTATGGCAATCAATGAAAGAGAGGGGCATAGAGGAAGGATTGGTGGAGAGGATAAAGGAAATTTTTACTGAAACCAGGATTAGGGTGAAAATAAAGGGGGAAAAAGGGGAGGTTTTCTGGACAGGAAGAGGTCTAAGGCAAGGGTGTCCGTTGAGTCCGCTGCTCTTTAATATGCTGCTGGCAGACTTAGAGGAGAAGCTAAAGGAGAAAGGAAAAGGGGGAACGATATTGGTTAATAGCAAACTATACGCTCTAGCATACGCGGACGACGTAGTTCTGTTAGCAGACGATGAGAAGGGGATGAACCTAATGATGAGAATTTTCGAAGAGTATGTGGCATCAAAAGAACTGACGGTAAACGTAGGGAAGACCAAGGTGATGTGCTTCAGAAGTAGAAAGACCAAAATAGGTTACGTTTGGAAGATGAACGGACAAACAGTGGAAATTGTGGAGGAGTTCTGTTACTTAGGTTTTTGGTTTGAGGCAGGAGGGGGAAAGAATCGAATGTGCGAGTAAAGTAATGGGCCAAGTATGGGGTATAGGAAAGAGAAGGTTCAATGACGATTGGAGAATGAGGGTTTGGTTGTTTGATGCGTTGGTTTGGGTGGTGTTGTGTTATGGAGTGGAGGTCTGGGGATGGAACGAACATAAAAAAGTGGAAAGCGTGCATGAGAGATTTCTGAGATGGGTAATGGGGGTTAGTTGGAGTTGTCCAGGATACATGTTAAGGGAAGAATTAGGAAGGGGAAAAATGGTAACTATACAAATTAAGAGAGGCTGGAAGTTTGAAGAGAAGTTGAAAAGGGGAGAGGGGAGCAGAATAGCACAAGTATGCTTGGACGAAGTCTCGGAACAAGGAGACGAGAGGCAATTTGGGAAACTCGAAATGGGAGAAAGAAAGGAATAAAATGAGGAGGGTTTGTGATATACAAGAAGGGGTTCTGGATTGGCAGAGCATAGAATTAGAGCTATTAGTAAGACAAGGAGAAGAGAGATGGAGAAAGATTATGGATTCGAGGTACAATAGATGGTATATAATGGTCAAAGGGTTGACGGAACCAGAATATTTGCAAAAAATAAAAAAGAAAGACAAATGGAATAGGGTGGTACGGTTTAGAATGGGAGGAGTGAGAGCTTGTAGATATTGGATGGAGGAAAAGGACAATCTGTGCAGAGTATGTGGATACGAAATGGAGTCATGGGCACATGTGTTAGAGAGGTGTACAGGAGAGGAAGATGGACAGTTGAGTGTGGATGAGTGTGTGAGATGGATTTTGGATGGTAATGGACAGGGAGTGACGTGGATTGGAAGAAATAAGAGTAGGCAAGGAAACAGGGCAGAGCTAAACGGGTTATCCTATTAAAGAAAACTAAATAGCAAAAAGTTAACTATTGAAATCTTTGAAAATGTATTTTGTGGTAAGAGGAAACGGATGCCCTGGAATATCGTTCATTTTCAAAGTTTAAGAATTATTAGAATTAGGATTATTGTTATTTTAAGTAAGGCGAAGCATTAGAATATAAGCAGCGGTTAAGTTAGATTAAGGATGGAATGTAAATATATGTACAGGATATACCACCCTTATATACCAAAAAAATAATTTCAGTTTAAAAGTATGTAAAAATGCTTTACATAACAATATGCAAGTGATGTACGGTTCAAGAAAGCTCATTTATAACGGAAAATATATCTCACATATTAATGTATACAATATTAATTTTTTATATCTGCAAAAAAATTTAAATATTAAAATTAACCCTTTACATAGACTTTTCAACTAATTACAGAAATATCTATGAACTCCAATTTAGTATGTATAAGTCACAGTAAAAGAAAAAGTCAATTTAAATACTGAGGACCCGATAAACTATGATTTTTTCCTATTGTGTGATGGACATGAAGGTGCTTATTGGGTCGGCCAATATATTTATACATAAAAGACCCAATAAGCACCCATTTATACGTGCACAGATGTGTCACTCCCAACAATGCATTCTAAATGTCGATGTGCGCAGATGGTACCCTAGGAACGGTTCACGTGCGCAGATGGGATACTCCCAACTGTGCACTCCCCAATTTGCGAGGGGTACAACTGTGCACGAAGTTACTGTGCATGAGCCCAACTGTGCACGTCAAGGGCAGGTGGTACAACTGTGCAAATTGTTGGCCACTGGCACAACTGTGCAAGAATATAAGGCCTTCACGGAATTTAAAGAATTCAAGGAATACACAGAATTCAAAGAATTTATGCACTTCACGGAATTCACAAAACTTCGGAATTCAAGGAGTTTGCGGAATTCAAGGAATATACGAAATTCAAGGAAACACGGAATTCAAGGAATATGCGGAATTCAAGGAAAGCACGGAATTCAAAGAATACACGGAATTCAAGTAATTCACGGAGTTCAAGACATTTACGAAATTCACGAAATACAAAGAATGTACGAAATTCACGAAATTCAAGAAACTCACGGAATTCAAGAAACTCACGGAATCTAAGGAATTCACAAAATTCACGGAATCCACGGCATTCCTATCCTTGAATTCCGCGAATTTCTTGAATTTCGCGAATTAATTGAATTCCGTGAATTCGTTGATTTCTGTGAATTTCCTGAATTCTGTCAATATTCTGAATTTCGTGAATTACTTTAATTCCGCAAATTCCATGAATTCCGTGAATTTCGTGAATTCCTTGGATTTCGTGAACTCCTTGTATTATTCGAATTCAGTGAATTCCATGAATTTGTTGATTCTCGTGAATTCCTTGAATTCGGTGATTTCCTTGAATTCCGTGAATCCCGTAAATCCCTTGAATTCCGTAAATTTCTTGAATTTCGAGTACCCGAAACAATTCTTCCTTGTATTATTCGAATTCAGTGAATTCCATGAATTTCTTGATTCCCGTGAATTCCTTGAATTCGGTGATTTCCTTGAATTCCGTGAATCCCGTAAATCCCTTGAATTCTGTAAATTTCTTGAATTTCGATTACCCGCAACAATTCTTGCCCGGTCCGAAAAAGTTGAGCCCGACTCGGCCCGAAGTTTCGAGCTTTTTGCACACCCCTTCTGATGGTATTAACTGTGGCGTGCAGAGTTGGAAGTGTTCCATCTGTGCACGTGCACAGCTGTGCCAGTGACCTACAACGTGCACAATTGCACCACCAGCCCTCAACGTGAACAGTTGGGCTCGTGCACAGTTTCTCCGTGCACAGTTGTACCCCACGCATATTGAGACGTGCACAGATGGAAGAAGACTCCCAACTGTGCACGTCTAAATGTCGACGTGCACAGATGATACCCTACCAGTGGTTCACGTGCACATATGGGACACTCCAAACTGTGCATGTCGGCACAGATGGCCCTTTAAACAGTTGTGCTTGTCGCCAAAAACGTGCACAGTTGTACCTGTGACCACCGACGTACACAGATGGCCTCATGCACAGTTCCTCCGGGCACAGTTGTCCGACACCCAACCCAACATCCTACTACTAATATTATATTCCGCTATCGACTATAAGTCTCTAATTTCAAACGTAATAATATTATCACATATCCGGAACAAATCAAAGGATCGCTGTTCATAGAACCCATCAATATACCGCAATACACGAAATCCGTATTGATATTATACAGGTTTAATACATGTCAAGTTGTCTTCCTTGAGAGTTCATAGCGGTTCGAATTAAGTGATTATGACGTTTCTAATTAATAATAACAGCTAGCGGTGAGCGACCTGCTAAACACCCTTACGTATCTATTTCAGATCTAATAAGAACCTATATATACTTACTGAAAAATATGTGTTAAAATATTTGAGCAGAGAGTCAATCTGTCTATGGGTTTGGAAAGACCCAAAATTCCATTAGTAATATTATATTCCGCTAACGAATTTAAGTCTCTAATTTCAAGTGTAATTATGAGATCATGTATTTGGAACAAATCAAAAGATCGCTGTTCATAGAAACCATCAATATGCTAATATATGGGGAATCGGTAGTGACATTTTCCAAATTCAATGAATGTCATGCAGTCTTCAAGTATGATCATAGCGACTCGAATTAAGTGATTATAGTGTTTTTAATTTATAATAACTGAAGTCTGTGGGCGACCTGCTAAACCCCCTTACGTATCTAATTTGGACGAAAGAAGAAAATATATATACTAACTGAAAAATAATGTGTAAAAACATATAAGCAAGCACTCAGTTAATCTATGACTTTGCAAAAACCTAACATCCTATTACTGATATTATATTCCGCTAAAGACTTTGAATCTCTAATTTCAAACTTTATTATATTATCTCGTATCCGCAACGATTCACAAGATCGCTGTTCATAGAATTCATTAATACGCTCACGTGCGGGGAAGCCGTATTGATATTCTCCAAGTTTAGTACACGTCATGGAAAATTCCACAAAGATCTTAGCGATTTGCATTAAGTGATCATGGCGTTTTTATTTAATAATAACTACCAGCGGTTAGCGACCTGATAAACACCCTTACGCATCTAATGCGAACCAACTAAGAACCTATATATACTTACTGAAAAATATGTGTAAAGACATTTGAGCAGAGAGTCAATCTGTCTATGGATTTGAAAAAACCAAGCATTTCATGACTAATATTATATTACTCAAACGACTCTAACTGTCTAATTTCAAGCGTAATTATAATATAACGTATGCGGAACGAATGAAAAGTTCACTGTTAATAGAACCCACCAATATGCTGACGTACGGGGAAGCTATATTGATATTCCTCAAGTTCAACAGATGTCATGCAATCTTCAAGTAAGGTCATAGCGACTCGAACTAAGCGATTATAGTGTTTTTAAATTATAATTAATGCCAGCTGTGAGCGACCTGCTAAACACCCTTACGTATCTAATGTGGACCCACTAAGAACCTATGTATACTTACTAAATAATATGTGTAAATACATTTAAGCAGAGAGTCAATATGTCTATGGATTTGGAAAGACCTAACATTCCATTAGTAATATTATATTCCGCTAACGACTTAAGTCTCTAATTTCAAGTGTAATTATCAGATCAGGTATTTGAAACAAATGAAAAGATAGCTGTTCATAGAAACCATCAATATGCTAATATATGTGACGTGCGCCGAGGAAAGGGGGCTTACTCTAAAAAAATCGAAATCGAGGTTTTTTCACCTTTCGATAGTTTTTGAGTTGCTCTTTTTAATGAAACCATCGAAAAAAAATTTCGAGCTTTATTATTGTTAATAATTGAGTTGTTAGGTACCCGAGAAATAAGGCTTTCGCTCGAGAGCTGGAGATCCCGTGAAACACCTCCCGCCACTCACCACTACATCTCCGCGTCTCATCTATACCCGTCCGTGAGCCGCGTATACGACCTATCTCTTTCCTCGTGAAAATGTAGTGGTAAGTGGAGGGGGAAAATTTCGTGAGTCTTCCCTCTCTCCTAAGAGTCGTGTCTATTCGGTCGACTTCTACCGCTCGCCGTGAAAAATCTCACTTTCCAGAGTAAGCCCCCTTTCTTCGGCGCACGTCACATATGGGGAATCCGTAGTGACATTTTCCACATTCAATAAATGGCATGGAATCTTCAAGTATGATCATAGCGACTCGAATTAAGTGATTATAGTGTTGTTAATTTATAATAACTGCAGTCTGTGGGCCACCTGCTAAACACCCTTACGTATCTAATTTGGACCAAAGAAGAAACTATATGTACACTAACTAAAAAAATGTGTGAATACATTTAAGCAAGCACTCAGTGAATCTATGACTGCAAAAACCTGACATCCTATTACTAATGCTATATACCGCTAACGACTTTGAATCTTTAATTTCAAACTTTATTATATTATCTCATATCCGGAACGATTCACAAGATCGCTCTTCATAGAATCCATCAATACGCTGACGTGCGGGGAAGCCGTATTGCTAATCTCAAAGTTTAATACACGTCATGGAAAATTCAATGAAGATCATAGCGATTTGAAACACCCTGACGTATCTAATGCGGACCCACCAAGAACCTATATGTACTTACTAAAAAATATGTGTAGATACATTTAAGCAGATAGTCAATATGCCTATGGATTTGGAAAGACCTAACATTCCATTAGTAATATTATATTCCGCTAACGATTATAGCGTTTTTAATTAATAATAACTGTTAGAGGAGAGCGACCTGCTCAACACCTTTACGTATCTAATCCGAACCTAATAATGACCTATATATAAACTAACTAAAAAAATGTGTAAACACATTTAAGCAAACACTCAGTGAATCTATGACTTTTCAAAAACCTGACGTCCTATTACTAATATTATATCCCGCTAAAGATTATAACTTTCTAATTTTAAACGTAATAATATGATCACATATCCGGAACAAATCAAAAGATCGCTCTTCATATGACTCATCAATATACTCACGTACAGGGAATCCGTATTGATATTCTACAAGCTCAATGCATGACATACAATCTTGAATGAAGATCATAGCGATTCGAATTAAGTGATTATGGCGTTTTCAGTTAATAATAACTGCCACCAGTGAGCGACCTGCTAAACACCATTACTAATCTGTCTATGGATTTGGAAAGACCTAATATTCCATTAGTAATATTATATTCCGCTAACGACTTTAAGTCTGTAATTTCAAGCGTAATTATAATATCACTTATGCCGAACAAAGCAAAAGATCGTTATCAATAGAAACCCATCAATATGTTGACGTACGGGAAAGCTGTATTGATATTCTCTAAGTGCGATAGATATCATGCAATCTTCAAATAAGATCATAGCGCCTCGAATTAAGTGATTATATCGTTTTTAAATTATAATAGCTGCAGGCGGCGGGCGACCTGCTGAACACCCTGACGTATGTAATGCGGTTTGAAATTAGATATTCAAAGTCGCTCGCAGAATATACTATTAGTAATAAGATGTTAGATTGTTCAAAGCCATAGACTCATTAGCTGCCTGCCTAAACGTTTTCACACATTTTTATCAGTAAGTATATATAGGTTCTTATTAGGTCCGAATTAGATACGCATCGGTGTTTAGCAGGTTGCCCGTATCCGGCAGTTATTGTTAATTAAAAACGCTATGATCACTTAATGCGAATCGTTATCAGCTTCTCGAAATATTGCATGACATGTATTGACCTTGAAGAATATCTGTGTGGATTCCCGCACGTTAGCATGTTGGTGGGTTCTATGAACAGGGATCTTCCGATTTATTCCGCACATGTGATAATATATTTACGTTTGAAATTAGGTATGTAAAGTCGTTAGTAAAATATAGTATCGATAATAGGATGTTAGATTTCTTTAAGCCATGGACTCATTGGCTGCCTGCTTAAATGTTTTTAGACATATTTTTCAGTTAGTATACATAGGTTCTTATAATGTGCGAATTAGGTACGTAAGGGTGTTTAGCAGGTCGTCCGTCGCTGGCACAGCTATTATTAATTAAAAACGCTATAATGACTGAAAGCGAATGGCTATCATATTCTCTGAAGACTGCATGAAATGTATTGAACTTGGAGAATATCAATACGGATTCCCCTTAAGTCAGCATATGGATAGGTTCTATGAACACCAATCTTTTTATTCGTTCTGGACAGACTTTTCCGTTAGCGGAATATACTATTAGTAGTAGGATGTTAGGTTTTTCCAGAGTCCTAGACTCGTCGGCTGCCTGCTTAAATGTTTTGACACATATTTTTCAGTAAGTATGTGTAGGTTCTCATTCGGTCCGAATTAGATACGTAAGGGTGTTTAGCAGGTCGCTCGTCGCTGGCAGTTATTAGTAACTAAAAAGCCATAATCACTTAATTCGAATCGCTATGATCTTCAATCAAGATTGTATGTCATGTATTGAACTTGGAGAATATCAACACGGATTTCCCTTCACGTCAGCATATTGATGAGTTCTATGAACAGCAGTCTTTTGATTTGTTCTGGACAGACTTTGTATATCAGCCTCTCGGAATATTGCCTGATATCTCATGAACGTGGAGAATGTCAATACGGATTCTCCATATATCAGCATATTCATGGTTTCTATGAACAGGGAATTGTCGATTTGTTCCGGATACTTAATATCCTAATTACATTTGGAATTAGAGGACTGAATTCGTTAAACGAATATAATATCAGTAACAGGTTGCTAGTATTGTTTCTAAAGCCATAGACTTTTTGTTATTATTTTTCCGACTTTTGAAAACGTTGATCACATTGGCGTTCTTGTGTTATTCATGCTAAATAATTTGCACAGTTCTACATTTTCTTTTACATGTCATTTTGAAGCTTTTAATCTGACGACATGATAAGCAACGTTTTATGTATTTTCCCTCCTACACATTTACTAAAAGGTTAAAAACAAAAAAAAAAGGTAGTAAACATCTCAAGAGACTGTCCTCTATTAGTTCCATTAAACAAAATCTCATTTTCTCGCCGACCTGATAAACACCGTTTTTGGTATGAATGCGACCCAATAAACACCGTTAAATCTCTTAAACATTCAACCTCACAGAACCTTTGTTTATTATTATTTTTTCGACTTTTGAAAACGTTGATTAGATTGGCGTTCTTGTGTTCTCCATGATAAATAATTTGCACAGTTCTGCATTTTCTTTTACACGTCATTTTGAAGCTTTTAATTTCACGACCTGATAAACACCGTTTTATGTATTTTCCCTGTCACGCATTTACTAAAACGTTAAAAACAAAAAAAAAAGGTAGTAAACATCTCAGCAGACTGTCCTCTATTAGTCCTATTAAACAAAATCTCATTTTCTCGCCGACCTGATAAACACCGTTTTATGTGTGAATGCGACCCAATAAACACCGTTAAATCTCTTAAACATTCAACCTCACAAAACCATTGTTTGTTATTATTTTTTCGACTTTTGAAAACGTTGATTAGATTGGCGTTCTTGTGTTCTTCATGCTAAATAATTTGCACAGTTCTGCATTTTCTTTTACATGTCATTTTGAAGCTTTTAATTTGACGACCTGATAAACACCGTTTTATGTATTTTTCCTCCCACGCATTTATACATAAGGTTAAAAACTAAAAAAAAAGGTAGCAAACATCTCAGGAGACTGTCCTCTATTAATCCCATTAAGCAAAATCTGATTATCTCGCCAACCCAATAAACACCGTTTTACACACACACACACACACACACACACATACAGTATTAGGCTAATAAATTTCACAATTACTGCTTGATCACGAAGCAATTATTTATCGTCTGCTATCGCGAATACTGGGTATGCAAGGTGCATTGTTGTCCTTATGGGAATCATCATTAATGAATGTACATATCCCGTGCGGGATAGATACATTTTTGGGAAAAGAATGCATATTAAAATATGTAGAATGCCTCAAAACAAAGGTTTACAAAAATCCGCTTTATACAAAGATCGAATATTCGTTTTTTTTTAATTCTATCTTAGTATAATTATAAAAATATTACCGCCATTTATTTTCATTAACAATAGCAGCCTCCTTGAAATTAAATGAAACAAACAACTTTCTGATCATCTAAGTTGGTTATTTCATCTAATCTCTAAATTGCGTAGTTTAAAGATCGTACCAGAGATGAGGTGGGAGATTGCCGATCTAATGGAATAAGAGAATGTGAAAAAAATGCGCTGATAACTGCGCCCTCTTGGCGGATGGAACTAAGAGTTACTTTAAAGGTGCACGTTGCGCGTCGGTAAATGATGAAAGTTAGCAATTTCTAAAATTATTTACCATTGAAGTTTCTACTCGAGGAGTTACCATTAGCACACAATGCAAGCTGCACAATTATTTACCACCAGAGTCCATTATTTTTATTTATTATATTCAGATTATAATACATTATGTTGTTTTTTATCAAAAGTGCAGAATTAAGAGCAAAATTTTAATAATTAAGAACCAAATGTTATTATAATGTTAGACAATTACTTGACAATTAAAGAAAGTTACATACCCAGAAAACAGACGTATTAAATTGTTCATAAATATACTCAAAAAAATGAGTCACTGATTAAATAAAAACATAATAATTTTATTTTGTTCAAATAATTTAATTAATAATTTGAGAAAGAAAAAATAGTTCATTATTTATTTATATTTAAATTTTTTTTCAATAATATACATACGATTGAACATATTTATAATATAAATTATTTATATTATACATCAACCGATATTAATGTTCTCATGGACAAAGCAAGGTATGAAAAAAAGAAGAGGACATGTTTGTTAAATCTTCTAAAGAAGAATAATTAATTTGTATTTCTTGTCTTTTTGAAGCGTGACTTTTCAAAGCGGGCTTTCTTTCCAAAATCAATCCTATTTTTGTGCTTGTCCAAACGTGTTCGTTTTTTTTCTTGCAGTTCAATTTTTTTTTTAATTTCTAAGAATATTATCAGTCACAGTCCAAATGTATTTCTTTTTTATTCTTGCAGCCTGTTTAAGTTAACTGTCTATTGATTAAGTCTATTTATTAATATTACGAATTTACTGCAACATCAATATTGTGTAAATCAAAGTTTCCAAATAAGTGATTTTATTTCATGATAGAATTTTTTCCAAATGTTTCTAAACATTATTGATAACAGAAAATATTTTAATTGAAAATGAATTTTTTAATATTAGGAAATAATTCTGCTCTTAAAATTTTGCTACTGCAGTATACAATTTGTAAACTTTTTCACACCGGTAAAGAGATAAGAAAAATGAAATAATGGACACAAAACTGACAATATCATAATTTGCGAAATGTGTAAACTGTCGGTACCGGAAACCAAAATAGTTATCGGTACCGATAATAAGATTTCTGGGAAAATTTTCAATGATTGAGATTTTATTTTTAAACACACGAAACAGGATCTAGGAGATTTTAAGACAATTGAAAGATTTTTTAGGAAAAGTGAATTATTTCAAAAGATATTTAGAAGTTTTGAAAAGTTGTTAACATAATTTAAAATTTGAAAAATTTCATACCATTTTAAACCAAGCGTACACTTTTGAGTATATCGAAAACAAATTAGAAGCTTTTTAAGAATTTTGAAAGAATAAAAAAATTTTCTTTTCCTCTGAAAATTTCTACAAATCTCTAAGGTTTTAAGGCAATTTTAAAATTTTAATTTTTCAGCTTCAAAATTATTTATGAATTTTAGAAGTTTTGAAGAGATTAAAGATACTTTAAAACTTGAATTGTTTCTCGAAAATTTATAAAACATTTTTAAATTTCTTCAAATCTTCCAAAAGTCCTGAACATCTTTTAATCTTTTTTAATATTCTCCGAAATCTTACGAAAATGTATTTATATAACTTTAAAAACAAACTGATAATGCGTGATTCCTTGTTATCAAATCTCGGAATGTGGTTTTATCTCGAATTTAAGTGTTAAAAAACTTTTAACAAATTAATAGTTATTTGAAATTTTTATTTTGTATTAAAAATTATTCTAATTGAGGAAAAAATGCATTTTTTTAACTCTAAACCTTTTCCATAGTTTGCCGAAATTGAAAGCCCAGATTTTTTAAAACTTTTTTTTTCTTTTTGTTTATTTATTTGTTTTTTTAAAGGTTGAAGCTAATAACTCAGTTATTGGTATAAAAAATGGGGAAATGTGAAAAGTATTAAAAGTTCAAAGAAAATTATACACTTTAAATTAATTTATTTAATTTTAATTTTAATCAATTTATTTACTTAATTTCAGTTTAATTAAAGACCATTTAATTAGATAATATAATAAGTGTTCAAGAAAGCAGTTTTAAAGAGCTGCTCTTCTATTTTTATTTCATTTGTTTGGGGAAGTATATTTCTTGGAAACTCTCCGCCGGTTCTACGATGTAGAGGCGTAGAGGTGACAAGAATTGAAGATTCCCCTCCGCCCTACCAATGTCATTTCGCTACATCGTGCGAATTCACAACAAAACCACACTTTGGCTTCTAATGTTGTCAAGGAAGGAATATTAAATTATTAAATATTCTATTGTTCGCTTCAAATTATTTAATTTAACTTTTTTTAATACAACCGATTTTTTTTTAATGGTGCAAAATTATAAAAATTGCCTTAAAATCTTCCAGAATCTTTTTTGACAATTTTTTAAAAGTTTTTAAAATGTTTTAAAATGTTTTTGAATATTCGCTTAAAGATAATTTTCCAAAATAAAAAATTATTTTCAATTTCCCAGGAACTGTATGAAAATGTTTGCATTATCTTGAAATCCTTTTAAATATTATCTTCAAAATAATTTTTAAATATAAAAAAATCATTTCAAATTTTCTTAGGAAACTTAAGAAATTTTGTGTATCCTCTTCAAATCTTTCTAAATTCTTAAAAAGCATTTTCTTTCGAAATCTTACAAAAATCTATATTTTGTTGAAACTTTTTTGCAATCTCAGCAAAGAAAAAACTGAAAACATCCACTAAAAGTCATATTCATACAGAATGCAACCAGTAAAGCTTTCGAACAAGAAATTTTGAAAGGTTTAAATGAAAGAATATTCTTCAGATTTAAATAAAAATCTTAAAGGAGTTTTTCTTTTTAAAAATAAATTTTTATAGACAATTTGAAAAGATTTTAAAACATTTCAAGAGATTTTTAAAAATTTCGAGAAAAAATCCAGAATATCTTGAGGCAATTTTTTTAATTTTTGAAGATTTATTACATTTTTAAGAAAAATTCGGGTCAGTTAAAATGATATTTGGGAATTTTAGAAGTGTTAACGTGAGTCAAAATATTTTGAAACTTGAAAATATTTCCTAATATTTATAAAATATTTATGAAAAACAAGGAATTTTCAAAAAATAGTTGAATTTTCTATAAAAATGAATTTTCAACAATGATATTTAGGAATTTTAGGAGTGTCAAAGTGAGTCAAAATATTTTGACACTCGAAAATATTTTCTAATATTTATAAAATATTCATGAAAAACAAGGAATTTTCAAGAAATAGTTGAATTATCTATTAAAATGAATTTTCAACAATGATATTTAGGAATTTCAGAAGTGTTAAAGTGAGTCAAACTATTTTGAAACTTGAAAATATGTCCTAATATTTATAAAATACGTATGAAAAACAAGGAATTTTGAAGAAATATTTGAATTTTCTATAAAAATGAATTTTCAACTAAGAAGATAATTTTGAACCAATAGAAAAACAAATATAATAATTACATTTTTAACCAAAAACAACGAATTTTCAAAAAATAGTTCTATTTTCAATCAAAAATTTTCAAAAAAAAAGGAATTTTTAACCAAATAGTTGAAATTTTCTACCAAAACACAACGAAATTTAAAAAAATATAGTTAAACTATAGTTAAACTAATTTTCAATACAAATTTTTAATTTTATACTATTTCTCGCTATGACGTATTAAAATAATTGGTAAGACTTTGATTAATAGTATTTTAAGTTAACCTTTGAATAACAAAAAATCTAGATTTTTTTTTAAATTCTATGCTTTTCCAGCTTTTCCACAGTTTTTTTTTCAAAATTTCATGACTTTCAGGTCTTCCATGTCTTTTATAAAACAAATAATAAAAAACGTACTCAGTTTTCATTAGCCTTCCGACCGATTTGTGCTACAATAAATTTTGCCAATTTAAAAAAAAACGATGTTTTTTTTAGGAAATATGAAAACGTTTTTTTTAGATTTTACAATTTCCGGGCAACTCTCACATGAAATTTTTTATTGATGAATTTTATTTGAAATAAAATTTAAAAAAGTTTTTAACGTTTCAAACTTTGAAACATTTTAAGATTTTAAAACAAATTTTTGCAATTTCGCTCAGTTACAAAATTAATGAGAAATCTAGCAACTTTAAGAGATATTTAAAAGTATTAAAGAAATTCAAAAATAATTTAGGACTACAAAAGATGTAAAAAAAATTAAAACGAAATATAGAATTTTTGTCTTCAAAAATTAATTTTTCAAAATAATTTCCCAAGATTTGAAAACATTTCAAAAGATTTCTATAAATTCCGAGAAAAAATCCGAAATAAGTTGGAAGAATACTCAAATTTTCAACCAATAAACAACAAATTTTCAAAAAAAATCAATATTTAATAAAAAAAATGAATTTTTAACCTATACAATTAATTTCCTGCTAAACACAAATTTAAAAAAAACAGATGTTTAAATTTTCAATCACAAAAATGACTTTTTTTAAAAATGTACATTTTCTTTTATTTTTTTCTCATATGCAAGGGGATACCCTATACATCGATGACCAACCCGGCAGTTTTCACTCAGTTTTCATTGAAAATTGACGTTAAAATCTTGCTTTTCTCCTCTAGAGAAAAAAATCGCGTCATCATGCCAAATATCTAGTACAAAATTTTTATAAGGTTAGTAATGACATTATCACAGTACTTCCAATGAATTGAAAAGAATATTTTTTCAACGTATATCAAATTTGGATACATATATAAATGTACATATCTTAAACATTTTAAAAATTCTAATTTTCCTTACAAAAAAAATTTAAATACAAAGGTTTTCATTTAATATACGTCGATAAAGAAATAGTTGTTTAAAATAATTCTTCAATACACAAAATTTTTTTGGTCATTTTATTAATTTTACAACAGTTTTAATTATTTCTTGCCTGCGGTTTTTGATAATGTAAATATTGATTTCTTACCAAAGTATGACACAATACAGTGTTTGAAGAATACTTGTAGTTTAAGGAATACTTGAAAAATTATTATCAACTACAATAATTTTCATAATTTCTAATGCAATTTGATTCAGAATGAAACGTTTTATTTCCACAGACACAACTTTTAAATAAAACAAGAAATTTAGTACATTTTTAATTTAAAATTAGACGTAAAAGCAAAACCAAAAAATTGTATTACATTTTAAAATATTTATCAAGTCGTCTTCGGTGAGAAAAGAATGAATTTTTATATAACATAAAACTTTCCTTGATAATCTCAGTTTCTTACATAATTTCACGAATGCTTTAGATGCAATGCTTAAATTTGAAAGCACAATCAAATAATTATTCAACTACAATGTTTCTTTGGAAAATTTATTTTTCATTACATTGTGATTGTTGAAGTGATTCCACTGTCACAGAAATAATTTTCAATGGTAACAGAAAACTCAGTACACTTCCAAATTTGAAAAATTTGAAAAAAAAGAAAAAATAATTTTTTGAGAAATTATAATTGAAAAATGTTCAGAAACATAACAAATTTTTTTCAAAGGAAAATTTGTATGCAAGAAATCAAGAGAAATAAATTGTTTAAATGCAATGTTTCTTGACAATTGGTATTCTTTCTACTGTCTTAACAAATTTTGTCATCATTTTTTCGTCAATAAGAGAAAGATAATTTGCTTAGAGAATATTTGAATCATTATTCATCTACAAGGTTTTTAAAATATTTTTTTACAATTTCGTATTGATGCTACAGTGAAATTTACAAGGGAACAAAATTCTACTTTCACAGACATAATTCCTCATGACAACAGAAGAATTAATTACTTAACATTATTTCTCTCGTATATAAAAAATGGTGTAGAAGGTTATTTTGTATACAAACAGATTGTTTGAAAAATAACAAAAAATAGATATAAAATTTAAAATAAAAAAAAAATTTAATTCAATATACGTCACGGGGAAAAATGTTAAAAAAAAGTATTTTTTCAATTGCAATGTCTTCTGACAACTTTTGAAAAATTTGTTTTAAACATTTGGGAAAAATATTTTTCTACCACATTGTCATTATTTTTTCATCAATTGTACTTCGTTAAAATAAAACCATGTTTTAATAATACTATAAGATTTATCAACAACTACATTATGATTGTTGAAATAATTCTACTGTCACAGAAATAATTTTCAATGGTAATATAAAACAAAGTACATTTCAAATTAAAAAAATTAAAATTTTCAAAAATGTTTTCAAAATTAAAATTGAAAAATTTTCCAGAAACATAAAAAATTTTTCAAATTAAAATTTGTATGCAAGAAATTAAGGGGGGGGGGGGATGTTTGAATGAATTATTGTTAAAATGCAATGTTGCTTGAAAATTGTTATTGTTTCTACTGTGTTTAAAAAAAAATGAAAAAAAAAATTGGCATCAATTTTCCGTCGTTAAGAAAATGAAAATTTGTTTAAAGAATATTTGAATAATTATTCAACTACAAAGTTTTTTACAATTTCGTATACATATCTACTAATGTGACATTTACAAGGGAACAAAATTTTACTCTCTCAGACATCATTCCTCATGATAACATGAATTATTTACTTAACATTATTTCTCTCTTACACAAAAAATTGTCTTGAGGGCTATTTTTCATACAAACAGATAGAAATTGTCATTGTTTTTTCATCAATTGTACTTCGTTAAAATAAAACCATGTCTTAATAATATTGCAATATTTACCAATAGTTATTAATAGAATTAAATAATAAAATCAAATTTTTTAAATTAAATAATTTTTATAATTTCACATCTGAGATATTAAGCAATGAATAACACTTCTAATTGTAAAACTGCGTACCTACAAGATATTATGTACTTTTCACAGATTTAATAAAACTCACTGATTAGGGCCACCATTGTGTGCCGAAACGTTTGAAACAACTTAATTCGTTTCAATTCACCTGACCCTAAAGCCAACAACTGACATAAACAATTTCTACACAAGTCAAAAATAATTTTTGTATTCTTGAAATAATTTTAAAACCTCTTGACTATTGTTTTTATAATATTTATGCATATTCAGGGTTAAACTATTCAAAAAAAGGAATAGAAACAAAAACAAAAATTCTAAAATGTACCAGGACGTGAACCCATGACGAGAGACTCTCCAGTCTGGAACCTAGACCATTGCTCCATCGCAGCTTGCTCGATTATCCTAAAATTCAAACCGATAGTGATTGTGCACGAATTTCTTTCAACCCTTTCTTCTCATAAACCGTTTTCTATCTAAGTAAATGGTTTCAGCTTTTTTCATCTCAAATTAAGCCCTCTTCGCTCACAAAAGATGTTTAAAATCCGTGTCACGCGCACTCCCCTTGTAAGAAAATTAATTTTAAACCAATAAAAAAACAAATAGATCAGTTACATGTTTTAAATTAATTTGAATTTTTCCGGATTTTTTTTTAATTGTGCGAAATGATAAAAATTGTCTTAAAAACTTCCAGATTCTTTTATGACAATTTTCAGAGATGAGCAATTTTTTAATCAAAGCGCCCCCAATGCACCAGGCCAGTTTACGAACTAAAATTACCCACTCTGATCTTCTCTACCGACATTATCAAACTGGAAAAATGCCGCCCTGCCTGACCCCTCAAGTAGGAGCGTCTATCGTCTATTTTAGTTCGTAAACTGGTTAGTTCTATTGAGGGCGCTGCGGAAAATCACTCGAAATTTAATGTATGGGATCGGCAATCTCCCACCTCATCTCTGATCGTACTTTTCAATGTGAGTATAACCGAGAAATCAGTTTTCACGACAAAAAACCATCAATTTTGTAAGCACCCCTTTGGTTTGCATAATATAAATAAGAACAGATTATGATCCGGGACGAATATTCGAGAAGTTGTTGATTTTTGTTATAGCGTCATTAATTAATGCGTGACAGTTTTCGTACACTGACTGATATTATTGTACTTTATAATGTTATACTTCATACAAAACCCCCTGAAAAAGGTACGTAATATTGTTCAGTGATTAGTTATTTCATTCATAAGATTAAATATGCGTATAATTTGCTGTGGATATATGTAAAATTACAAAAAAATGCGAAATCATTGAATTGGGATACATTAGAGACATCCTAGGCATATAAAATTGGGATTTTAATGGGATACCTTTAGTATATTCTGAGATATCCTCAAGATATTCCAGGAATATTGAGATTTCCGTCCTGTAGGATATCATTAACAATATCCCTAAAATATTTGAATAGGGTCTTCCACAACCAATGTCGCTTAAAGTTAAGTTTTTTATAAAGTTTGAATCCCAAAAAATTTAAATATAATATTGAAACTAAAGTGTATAATTTATAATAATTAAGTAAAAAGTGACAAAATATCGATCGGAAATGTCGATTTTTCAACATTACTTGTGGCGCCCGCACGCCACGAAATACGGTGTGTAGCGTCATTTGCCATTATAAGAGGTAGAAATACATGGGCATAAGTTCCCTACACAGGCACACACAAAAAGTGTGCGGAGCCAAAAAAGCGACCTGTGCAGCATTGTAGTATTGGTCTAGCATGGTAAAAATCTGCATTGATTGAAATTTTCTGCTTACCAGTTTTTTTTTTGTTCGAGTTTCAATTTTTAGTGTAGGTCAGTTATCCCAAGTAGGCCACCATAAATCGAAACTCGTTTTTCCTCTGTAAAATGAACTTCTTAAAAGCTCTTATGTACGAAAATATTTCTCCAGGTTTTGGACGCAAATAAATTTGTTTGCAAAAGTTATTAACAATGCAAATTTAATGTTACAACATGATTAACATTTTTCTCTTGAACGGCTAAACGAATGTTGATGATTCCTACGTTGAAATTTTGGTTTAAAAACGTACATTCCAGAAACATTTCTTCCGAATATAAAAACATTGAATTTGTTGAAAATAATATCAATTTTTTATAAACCAATTGAACTTTTTTTGCTTAAAAATGTACATTCCAGAAATCTTTCTTCTGAATATAAAAGCATTGAATTTGTATTAAAAAATATCAATTGTAAACAAAAAGCATTGTAAACGTTTTCGCTACTTACTTTAGCAGCGTCTATACAATTACAAACTTGAGAAACGCAAATGAACGGGAAGCTGGGACTAGTAGATTATTAGGCTATAAATTCAAACTGGAGAGATTAGATGTAAATATTCAACTGAAAATTTTGGTAGATAACCTAACCTCAGGTACCGATAGGATACCTAGTTTTATAGGTAAAAACTGCGCTAGTGGGCTCGCTGGTCTTCTAACTTACATTTACAATCAGATAATCGAGACAGGAAAATACCCAAATAGGAAGAAGAGAGAATAACAAATTACTCATTTTATATGAAATCATATTATTAATATTTTCTTATACTCACAACAAATATACAGCACCTCATTTACCAATCTTTTTTTATATTCGCAACAAATATACAGTTGAACAATGTAAACATTTTTTGTAAGGATAAATTTTTATTTTCTTATACAATCAAAAAAATCTCTAATGCATTTGTGCATTGCAACAACACAAATGCGTAAATCACTTTACGCCAAGTTCTTTCTGTATCGTAGACTGTATTATATAATATTGGAAATTGTAACGTCAATAAATGACTTTTACTCTGACAGCATAAATTAAACATTTGACAAGAGCATGCTTCGTTTAAACCAGGAGTGACTAACATTGCACAGTTCATCTGTATGTTTGTTGCGAATATAAAAAAAATATTGATAATTGATATACTGTGTATTTGTTGTGAATATAAGAATATATTAAGAATATGATTTCATATTAAATCAGTAATTTTTTATTCTCTCTTCCACCTTTTGATGTATTTTACTATTCTATAAAATTTCATTGATGGAGACCCCATTAAAAGCCGTGTTAGTGTTAGTGTGGGGAAAATCTCAGAATTTTTGCAACCCTTACAAAAAATGTTTCGGGCTATGCCCTTATATTTATCTCTTTCTAAGAAATCGTACTTTTTATGCCTTTTACCGGCGCCAAGCAATTTTTTTCATTCGTACACAAAGTGAAAGTTTTGTCCTTTTTATTAGCTACAATTTTTATTCATAAGATATTTCTCTAAAACAAATGTGTACCTTTAAAAAAATCAAAAATTACGAAAATCTCAATTTTTATGTTTTGATGCTCGCAACCTCTAAAAATTTTGTTAAAAGCCTGAAAAAATTAGGAGTATATTATCTAACCCATAGAAATAAACTGTCGCGATACGGCCGCCGAAAAATAAAAACAAGTTTTTTGTGAACCACCCTCATATATATATATATATATATATATATATATATATATATATATACAGCGAAACTTCCATAATTCGAAGTGGCACGGGGCGCGGGAGAAAATTCGAATTATTGAATAATTCAGTTATCAGGCGATATCTTAATAAATAAAACATGAATAATAATGATATAAGTTTATAATAATAATTATAAATGATAATAAATCAAATAAACAAAATAAATGAACTAAACGAAATAAATGGAATACATTAAATAAATTAAATAACCGGAAATTCGAATATTCTTGTCTCGAGCACTTTTCAACCATTCAACCATTGCTTTTTCTACGTCCGGAAAAGATGAAGGCTTCATGCGTTTTATATCTGGTTGAAGCGAAGAGTCTTCGTAAGCAGAGAAAATTTTCTCTTTGTTCTTAACAATAGTTGTTAGTGTTCGCTGGTATGCCAAAGGTTACCGCAATGTCTTTCTTTTTCTTCACACCATTCTAAACTTCAAGAATCATTTTTATTTTGTCACTTAAATTTAACGTTTTATAATTCTTCCTCTCCATATTGTACGCAAAATTGTCAACTTTGAAATTCAGATGGAAAACTTAAAATGAGTCTGTTGCAGCATCAGCTCCTACTATATGTACTATTGTACTACTTTTGAAAACATACTGGACAAAATAGTCAATTTTGATTGGCTTTAACCATCTTGGAGGCGGGGTACAAAGTTTCCCCGCCTACCAAAAATCCACCAAAGATGATCAATAGAATAAGCAGAAATGATCGAGAAATTACTTGACAAGTTATTGCACTTAGTCAGTTTTCTCATAACAATTAGATATTTTCTGTATCTGTTCATTGTTGCCGGATTATGCCTGAAGCGGCCAGAACTCAGGTATACATTGTCCATACACTCAGGTATACATCTTCTTTGAGTTTCGCAAATGAAAGCTCTTGTACTTCGAATTATCGAAACTATAA
>CAKNYM010038571.1:0-19875 GCA_932195095.1 Andricus curvator | reverse complement strand
TTTTTTTTTTAATATATATATATATTCATTTCGTCTATTTGGAACATAGTTCTTGAAATATAAATGTAATAGTCGACTTTTTTCACAGAAATTATTTTAGTAAACAAAGATCAAAACGCATTCTGAAATAAAAGTCAGATTTTCAGTCAGAATAAATTGTTTGAATTATTATTATATTTTATTATTTCAATCGTTAGAAATAGTATTGAGAACATAAAAACAATGAAATATTGTGAAAAAACACACCCGAGATGAAAAATAAAGTAAATAAGCAAAGTTTTGATGAGAATGTGCCCGCTTATCGGGCCGATTTTTTCACTGTTAATGTTATTTTTTACGAATAAAACAAAAACTACACATCCTATCAAAAAGTGACCCATGAGAAATTTGTAGATCTTTCTTGAATGCACAATTTTAGTCGAGTCATGATTTGTCGTATCTTGCATAGTTTGGCCGTAAAATTGATTTTTTTTGATTTTTCATTATTTCTTGTACAATAAAAATATGAATTTTCGATTTTTCAAGAAAATTCAAAAAGTCGTTATGATAATCTTATAGGACGTGCGAAAAGAAACACTTTTCCTATCTTGACTTTTTTTCGTATCGTGCGTTGTTTGGCCGAAAATGTGACTTTTCTTTTTTTGGGGGGATTTTGAAAATGCTGTAACTCGGACAATTTTCTTTTTATCAAAAAAAGTCGTGAGGATAAATTGTTTGAATTTTCAAGTACTACAAGCGGCCTCACATATAATTTTAAAATTTAGAAAAAAATGGTCTAAAAATTTTTGAAAATGCTCTAACTTTTTGAATTTTCATCCAAAATGGCTGGTTAACGAACTCGAGCTTTTTTTTGCCCCCTGAAACTGTGTGCCAAAGCAAAATCCAATCCGATTAGTCTTTCAAAAGTTATCCGATATACAGACGACGACGACGACGACAGACAGACACCGACGTAAAAACTATTTTTTCTGACTCAGGGGGCCTCAAAACGTCGACATTTGATGGAATCCGCGAAAGTCATTTTTCACATAAAACCAATACTTTCTCATTATGACGAGAATGTAATAAAAGTCAGATTTTCAGCCAGAATAAATTGTTTGAATTATTATTATATTTTATTGTTTGAATCGTTAGAAATAGTATTGAGAACATAAAAACAATTAAATATTGTGAAAAAACACACCCGAGATGAAAAATAAAGTAAATAAGCAAAGTTTTGATGAGAATGTGCCCGCTTATCGGGCCGATTTTTTCACTGTTAATGTTATTCTTTACGAATAAAACAAAAACTACACATCCTATCAAAAAGTGACCCATGAGAAATTTGTAGATCTTTTTTGAATGCACAATTTTAGTCCAGTCATGATTTGTCGTATCTTGCATAGTTTGACCGTAAAATTGATTTTTTTGATTTTTCATTATGTCTTGTGCAATAAAAATATGAATTTTCGATTTTTCAAGAAAATTCAAAAAGTCGTTATGATAATCTTGTAGGACGTGCGAAAAGAAACACTTTTCCTATCTTGACTTTTTTCGTATCGTGCGTTGTTTGGCCGAAAATGTGACTTTTCTTTTTTTGGGGGGGATTTTGAAAATGCTGTAACTCGGACAATTTTCTTTTAATCAAAAAAGTCGTGAGGATAAATTGTTTGAATTTTCAAGTACTACAAGCAGCCTCACATATAATTTTAAAATTTAGAAAAAATTTTGAAAATGCTCTAACTTTTTGAATTTTCATCCAAAGTGGCTGGTTAACGAACTCGATCTTTTTTTTTGCCCCCCTGAAACTGTGTGCCAAAGCACAATCCAATCCGATTAGTCTTTCAAAAGTTATCCGATATACAGACGACGACGACGACGACAACGACAGACTGACAGACAGACACCGACGTAAAAACTATTCTTTCTGACTCAGGGGGCCTCAAAACGTCGACATTTGATGGAATCCGCGAAAGTCATTTTTCACATAAAACCAATACTTTCTCATTATGATGAGAATGTAAAAATATATGGTACTTTCATAGAATTTTCATTACTTGAGTAGTATTAATTTATTTCCGTAATTCAAATTTATAAACGCATGCGCTGAAATCGAGTAACTGCGTGGACGTCGTTTCGCGCAAGACCGAGAGGTTGAGAGGATGGTTTAAGCTCGGAGAACCGCTCGAAGAAAGGGAACAAAAGTGGAGAAAAAGCGAGGCAGGGGAAGCACTGCAAGTGGTCCGTGGCCATCCCTGGAATAGACTCAATTTTTGTTTACGAAATTGACTAAGAATGTCTTTGCGATGATTCTTCGCTATGATACTTTTTAAATTAACGATTCTTGATTGTTTAAATAATATTCATAAACAAATAAAGAGTTTGAATATATTTCAACGAAAAGACTCAAATTTTTTTACGGAATCTACTAAACATGTTTATCCGATGACTCTTTGCTATAACACTTTACAAAATGATAACAATTATTGAACTTTAAATGCTGTCTGCTTGAACCAGGCGGGTAAAGTGAAACTTCCGTAGCGAATTTGGGGATGGTGAAAAATTAAACTATCAAATTAACATGGCGACTCAGAGAATATACATATTTATAACAGATTTTACCATTTGGAATTTACAATTCACTCGACTGTAACTTCGGCAATCTCCGACGCGTCGCGCGGGGCCGCCGCGCCGCGGAGATTGCCCAATGTGACATTACGTCTTACATCCAAGCGTGTTCACGCAACCACCAAGCTCGAGATCCATTTCGCTCGCCACCTGTAACTATTTTTTCTCGCGATGCGCCATAAGAAGTTTCACCTCAAAAGCTTTCATTCAGAAAACAACGTGCAAATCGAATGAATAGTGTAGGCTAAAAATTGATTTTTTCACATACATTTTTTTTGTTCCACTGTGCCACTTCAAACTAACACAGCAGAATAACTTGAAAAATTAAAAAAAAAACTCCAATGTTAATCTTATGGGAAGCTTCAAGTGTATGGGGCGATGGGTAAGCATTAACCGATTTGAATCCACTTTAGAGGACTTTATATTGTTGGATATTAGAACGGTTTCAAAAACAAAATTGTTGTATAAGGATCAGCCTAATAGACAACGGATAGAAGCACATAGAAAAACAGGGGATTGAAAGAAATAGGTGAAAGGGCTAAATTGACAAAAAGATAGAAAACATTAGACAAGGGGCAACTGAGACAGAGAAAAGGGGATTGAAAGGGATTTCTCTTAATTTGAATCAGTGGAATGTCACTCAGTATTAGTGAAATACTTCCAGCTATTTGAATCACTGGAACTTCAATGATGCAAATAGCCAGAAGCACTTTACTTATTTTGAGTTGAATTTCACTGAGAAGCAATGAATTTTCACTGATTCGAATTTAGAGAGAGAGCACGAAGGAATAGTAAGGAGTGGTATCACCCTATGTGTTTGGTGAGCAGAGGTGGGACAAGCGACGTCCAAGAATTCGTTAATGCTTGCCACGAATGAAAACTCGTATGCACGGTGGTGCACATGCGCAGAGCTGTTTTCGCAGTCACGTGTTATACCCACTCCCCTACATTATATTTGACATCTCGATGCATATGTAGGTTATGTTCGTTTGTGTTTTTATTTTGTTGGGTGTATATCACGTTCCTGAATTAAAATCGAGAAGGAAAATGGCATCAAAAATACGAAAAGGATGTAGAAAGTGTAAGTACTACAATAACATTATTATAATCATTTATGGATTACGTAAGTAAGGGATAAAGTTAATTTCAGTGAACAAAATATTGTACGTTAATATGTGCAAAATTTTTATATTTTATATGTACTCTTTAAATTTTATTGAAACATTCACATTCACAATTTTATTTTACTAAACCGGCAGCACAGAAATGTTCAAAACAAAACACAAGTTCGAAACTTCAAACACGTGTTGACATCGTTGGCATGGCAACCGCCAGTGCGCATGTGCACCACCGTGCATACGAGTTTTCATTCGTGGCCAGCATTAACGAATTCTTGGACGTCGCTGGTCCCACTCCCCACTTACAGGGATACTACTCCTTACTATTCCTTCGTGAGAGAGAGGTATGAATCTGGATTGATAAAGAGATAAAAAAAGATATACTGGGAATAGTCGAATGATATAGAATTGGGGATTGAAAGGGATAGTATTAGAACTATATTGGCAAAGAGGTCGAAAAAGATAGACGGGAATATGCGAGGGATATGTAGGTATGGAGCAACGGGAACTGAAAAAGATAGGCGTAAATCTGGATTGAAAAGGAGATAGAAAAAGATAGAGGGGATAGGCGAATGATAGGTAGGGATAGAGCAGTGTGGATTAAACGAGAAAGATGTTTAAATATGCTGACCAGGAAATAAAGAAAGATGGAAATAACAATAGATATAGCTGGATAGAAAAAAGAATGATGTAAAGCTGGATAAACAAGTGATAGAAATATATGCAGCTGGGATAAATTCTCCTTATCCGTTTCTATCTTAGAGATAGAAAATTATTAATAATTGATAGAATTTCATTCTTTTTACTTCCAGCAGGGTAAGAATTAGTCCACAAAATAGCGAAGAAGCATAATATTGTGCAATTGAAGAGTTGTGTAAAGTACTGGAAGGAATTAACGAACAGGAAAAAGACTGAACATATTGAAATGATATACTTTCCACGTGATAATAATGTAAAGGAAGCAATTACTGAGTTTGAACCGTTTTTCGAAAAAAGAATTGATCTATTTTAACTTGGACCATTAATATATATTTTTCTGAATAAAATACATCAAGTATATCTTACTCAAGACTCTGAAACAAACAAAAGTTAAAACTAAATGACGAATAGTAAACATAAGAAGAATTTAATCTTCGAAATGGACAATAGGGGCGTACTCGAAGATTGTTGCATTCGCCTATATGTTATATCGTTAGAGAATCTATTATTCTTATAAAAATAAAATTTCCTAAAATATTTGAATAATTATGGTTCGTACGTTATAACAATGGTGGGTCATTCTCCGTCAAGGTGTAAATTTGCACTTATGTTTTGTTAAATAATAAAAATAGGTGAAATGTTAGTTAATATACTTGGACGTGTTCATTAGAGCACTAGTAATGCTTTTATAAAGTATCAATACAGGAAGCGTTCCTATTGGTCAATTATTTAGGCTACTCGATATTTGGGGACCAGGGGGCTTACAAATTCTGAGTCTTTCGAAGTTAAGAAATCGAAAAACAAATGTTTTTCTTTATTGATAATGATTAAATTATTAAATGATTTTTTTTTTAAACAGCGGGTAATTCTGATACTATAGGACTTTATTGTAGGTGTGAAACCATAGATCACCATATTGCGTGGTTACCGACATATGTGGGGTGGTAGTTGATACATTTTGGTGTACAGACCATTCTTCAATGAAATGTTATTAGGTCAATACCAAACCTAAGTAGGTGTGTAACTAACGCATTCGATAGGAAATTTGAGAAACTTTACGATAGTTGAAAGCATTTCTAAAAAAAATATGCCTTTTTTATAGCTTTTGCAATTTTAATATTGCAATTCCGAATATCTGAAAACACGTATCCTAAGATTTTGATGAAATGTATATTAAAAGTATGCTTAGAATTTCTAGTTTATAACCCTGAATGGATATAATAATAGATATTTTATGATATTCTTGAATAATAAATAAAATAAATATATAATTGCAAAAATCGAGGAGTATGAATTCAAAATTTAACCCCCGCGTTCCTCATTTGTTTTTTATTTCATTTTGCTGGCTTTGAATTCAAACTCCTTAAGTTTTGCAATTGTATAATTATTTTAATTAATATTTTTAAATATCATGAAATGTCCATTATATCAATTCAGGGTTATAAACTGAAAATTCTGAACTTGCTTTTGATATACAAGTTATCAAAATCTGAGGATGAGTGTTTTGAGTATATTCAGAATTTTTATTTTCAATTTAAAAAAAGTATAGAAAACACATATTTGTGAGAAATGTTTACCACCGTCATAAAATTTGTCAATTTCCTAATTGCACCAAATAACACCCCCCATTTTTCGGTGATCATGCAATATGGTGGCTTATGGTTTTTCACCTACAAAAGGGTCATGTAATAATACAATGTACCACAGTTTGAAGAAAATCGAAAAACATTTGTTTGGGTAGCACGCTCATATGTAATGGAATGCCCCATATGTATTTAGATGGGTGGATAGCATTCGGATGGGGGACTATCTACGACTTATGACCAGGTTCTGTATTCGCTGCGTCTTAACTAATATCGAGCGCGAGGTTTGACGCCGAGAAGCCGGAGGAAGCAGTAAGCAGTAACTTCAACCGGATTTCTACTGCGTTTTTATCCCACTGCAAACTCCGGCGTCAGGTACCTGAAGCCTTGAACCCTTTTTTTCGGCGTCTTCTAACTCTTTTTTTGTAACACTTTATTTTCTTTTCCTATTGAGTTCAGAATTGAAAGTGAGTAATTTAATATTGAGAAAATGAGAATTTTTCAAGTTTGAAATACAGAAATCCTGATTGTATTCAGATAATAATGTAATATAGGAGTGTAATGAGTGACATTTTTTATTTTTACATTCGGTTTGCATCAAATCTCCACGTTTTGAGACCCCTTGAATCAGAAAAAACTATTTTTACGAAGTTGTCTGTCTGTATTTCTGTATGTATGTATGTATCCTGTAGGCACGATAACTTCCGAAAAACTAATCAGATAGGATTGAGTTTTGGCACACGTTTTGATCGAAAAGTCGAACAATTTATTCTAATGACTTTTTTTGGATAAAAAGAAAATTATCAGAGTTATATCATTTGCAGAATTCAATAAATAATAAATTTGTTATTATTAACTTTTTGATAGGACGCGTAGTTTTTATTTTATTAGTAAAAAATAACATAAAAAATAAATAAATAAATTTTTCTTGGACAAACGACACAAGCTGCGAAAAAATAAAGAGACAACAGTTGTTTACCTAAAAAAGAGCTACAAAGTTGTTCTCAACCATTTTTTGGTAGGATGCGTAGTTTTTGTTTCAATCGTGAAAATTGACGTTACAAATAAACAAATTAAGTTATGCTGCATAGTCTCGTCCTCTAGATCAATTGTAGTAACGCTTGTTGCTCGATCCAACTCACAGTGTGGCAACCTAGTGTACCTCTCGCTGATTGGCTCAGTTTTCTTATACATATACTATAGATATATAGTATATATATACTACACTATAGATAACCAGTGCTTAAAATGGCGGGCATCCGGCCTTAAAATGGCGGCATCCGGCTAGATTGCCACACTGTTTCTGGACCCTTTGTATCACGTACTCATTACGCTTTTCTGTGCGATCCAGCTCGCAAGTGCGTGGACGATTTTCTTTATAATTTTCGGTCGAAATTAAGTGTTTCAAGATGAATTCCGGTAGTAGCGAAAACCGTGACCCTAATAAATCGTAGAAATCTCACGAGTGTGATATGGCTGCAGTGCTCGCGGATTTAAAATATCTAAAAAAGAAGATCAAGGATACGTAGCGTCGATCGAAGCATCGCCAAAGATAAAGGGATTATAAATATCGCAACTCGAATTTAAGGAAGGGTGGATATGCCTGAGAGCTTTACCCAAATAGAGGTACGTCACGTTCACGATCACGTTCACGGTCAAGTTATGATCGATGGAAATCATTTAGAAATAGAGGTTTTCTTGAGCATGGTAGAAATGGCGGAGAGCGTCACTCGCCAGAATTTTTTGGAAGAGGTGCGTCACGCCAATGCTCAAGATCGCAACCCCGCGAAGTGAACGAATGGAATGATGGAGAACGTTACCCACATTCTGGAAGAGGTGCGTCACGTCATTATCGTCACGATTATCGCGATTATCTTTCGAATCCTCGTAGAAGTCCTGCAAGAGGTGGCGATTCTCGAGATGGTGACAACAACGACTCGCGTGACAGGCGTTATTGTCGTTCCAAATCCAGATCCACTTCAGTTGTCTCCCATAGGAATCTCTCTAGATCTTCTTCAGAAGAATCTATGAGCTCTTTTTCGCAATCCGAGTCAGTCGAAAGAGTAAAGTCTGACGAGGACAAAGCCTCTTCGACAGATAATAAGATCGAACCGAGACCAGAAACTCTTGATCTACTTGGTAAGGAGATAGCTAAAAAATTTGGACCAGAGATTCACACGTCGATTGTGAAGAAACGGTAGAATATTTTAAAACCTGGTATTCCTAAAGAGGATAAAAAAGACCCTAATGAGAAATTTCTGACGGCAGCTAACTTCACAATGCTCAAGGCCCCCAATCTTAACCGAGAGATTAAAGAGTTGGCCGAAGGCATTTCTCTTAAAAAAGGATAGTTTTTGTGTGGCTTCGCAGAATCTACTAAGTGCTGGTATGAATGCGATAGCCATATGCCTTGATGAATTGTTGAATCGAAAGGAGGTAGACACAGACTCCTTAATAAGTTGTTTAGGTGATTCCGGGAGTATATTAGCAGAATTGCACCACGCTATATCAATCACAAGGCGCATCACGATAATTGGTAGTATAGATTTAGTTGACCCTCTTGTGAAAAGCGTGGCTATTGATTGTGCAGTGGCTAATAGGGGCCGACAGTCTGATGTTAAAAAGCAGGCCTGCCCAAGTAGGGGAAAACTGCTCAATCGCCACATGTTCGAGTTCACCACCACTTCCCTTTTCACAGGTCCAGAGGCTTGGGGGGTGGTCGCTCTCGTGAAGTTGAATGAGTAGAGGTCGGTGGTGGTGTTAAATTCCCATCTGGCAAATAAGCAGTTTTCCCCTACTTGGGCAGGCCTGTTAAAAAGGAAGCATCAAATGCTGATAATTTCAGAAGACAGAACACACCAAGAAAAGGAAATTTAGTTTGCAGATTAATATAATATTCTTTATTATATACTTGAATTGAAATATAATTTCCAGTTTAAAAAATATTTTCAATTAAAAAAAATCTTGAATTCTATTATATACACAATAAATACCAACAAGTTTCTTGCCGATTTCAGGACGCCAAATACTGACACACACTGAGGAAACTACACTGTCATTCCGCAACTATGTGGCGTGCTGTCACGACTGTGTATTTCAAAACATTTTAGGAATTGGTTTTCATTGCAAAACGCATACGCGTGTATCGTTATTGCTATCGTTCGTGAAGTTTTTAAGAAAAATCGCCCTTTAGGGCTGGCATTGGTCTCCGACAAGAGGAATTATAAATCAGGAATCTTTTTATGTCTCCAGTGTAACTTTGTCCGGTATTTTTGACTACTTGCAAGTGTGTAAGAGCTTGTACTCTGCCGGCCCACGGGGCCGTGCGGAATGGCGCAAACATGACGGAAGCCATGGGAATTTTTGAAGATGGGAACTCCGACCCTGCACAATTAATTTACGCGATCTTGAATTCCTCATTGGGTGATCTCTATCAGGAAATGCTTCAAAATTCTTTACCAGAAAATCCAGGTAATATTCATCCAACTATCCCAACTGGCCATTTGAACGTTTTGATGAGCGCCCCTAACCACAATTATCAGAAGAGTTATAAACTCATATCTAAAAAAGAATGGCAAAAACAAATTGATTCAAATGAATCTATCAATCATTAAAAAGAACTTATGAGGAGTCTATTACTCATACTAACACGAAAGATGTATGTGATGGAGGTGTTAAAGTGTTCACCTCAAATCAACCAGAAACATCGAAAATGCCGAATAATAAGTACAGTACTGATAATAAAGGACCATTCTTTGTTACAATCGAGGCTTTAGAGGAAGGGTCTTTTCACATTTTGTCTGTGGGTTTTTTTTTGCCTAAAAATCTCCCTGGTTGTATTTAAAAAATTACAAAGAATGGAAACCCTCGCGTCTCGGTAGAATGCAACAGCGGTAAAAACGTAAATAGCATAACTGTAAATAACAATTTACTTCTGGCAGCAAAACTTAGAGCTTTTATACCGAATTATAGGGTTTCCAGGGAGGGAATAGTGTGAGATATTCCCACTAGACGTTTTATTTAAAAAACGAATAAGGGTCCGGTACCCCTTTCCAAGGTCGTAATAACCTTTGGAGGTCAGAAAGTTTCTGACTTTATACGTCTTTACCAGGTACAAATGAGTGTTGACCCTTATATAACTACGGTGAAAATGCGCTACTCACTTTTTAGATTTGGTCATGTTGGAACTCAGTGCAAAGGCCCCAGATGTATCATTTGTGGAAACAAACCACATGTAGAAGGGGAAGAGTGTCCTCACAAGGAAGGCCCATACAAATTTGTGAATTGTCAAGGTGACCACCTTGCAAAAGAGAAATCTTGTTCGAGTTACATAGAACAGCAAGATATTAGAAAAGTCGCAGCGCTCCAAAACATCACGATTAAACAATCTTCCGGTCTATATCACAAAGAAAAAAAAGGCAAAGGCCAACAATCAAGCTGTTGATGTAGATAATCTTATCAACGCCCCACCTCCGTTCCCTACAGCTTCACTTCTTCTAATACCGCACTTCAACTACTCTAAGTTTCCTCTTTTAGGCGATGTCGATTTGGACTCTCCATTAGGTCCTGACAATAACGAGGGAGGTTATTCACCAGAAATCCTTTACAACCAGAGTATGAGCAAACCTAAATTTACTCGCAGAAACTCCCCACCTGTTAACACAAAGCACATTCTGGGTCAATCCCTACAATTACCAAGAAGTGACCATGCGAGTACCTCCAATTTCTCCTCAAGGTCATCCAATCTGATATCACTCGCAAACACTGACTCATCTATTCCAGCTAGACAAGATTCTAGAAACAACACTCCAAATCTTTTCCACACAAATGTGTAGATCAACTCGCGCTCAAGTCAAATAACCTTACAGTCCATTACATCGTTTCCCATGTTGCCTCCAAATTTTTCTCAGACATTAACTCACTTATTCTCTATGTTAAATCAATTAATTTCACAATTTGGACCCATGCTCTCTATGCTGGGTGCCTTACAACAAGTTCTCCAGCCCAACTCACAATAGCTAAGCTGTATACATTTAAAATTTTACAATGAAACTCCAGGTGTATATTTAGCAAAGAAGGATCTTTAGAGAGAATTATGCATGAATATGACATAATTTTGCTTTGTGAAACCTGGCTTAAACCTAAATGTAATTTTTCATTGAAAAACTTTAATATAATGCGAAAAGATCGCGATACTCGTCAGGGAAGCGGTCTGCTAATCGGAATTAAAAGTGATATATCTTTTAAGATTATTACTATTTACAACGTGGATGACAAATTCGACACTTTAGCCATCAATATAAGCACGGATCTTGGTGCATTATTAGTTGCTAGCATCTATAGGAACCCCTGGGCTGGATCTCAGGACATGGATTGGGTTGACTTACTTGATTCCACTATTAATTTTCAAAACCTATTTATAGGAGGTGACTTTGACTGTCATTACATGGCATGGGACTGTGATCGCATATGCCCAATAGGCAACAATCTCTATGATAAGTTAAACCAATATTATCATAGGTTTCTTAACACAGAGGGCGCCACCTTTTGTACAGCGCTAATTCAAGCCAAATTGGCCATTGATCTTAGCATAGTTTCTTATAATTTAAACAATAAATTACACTCTGTCCACAAAAACAACACCATATAATTATCGGACCCGGAAAGTATTTTTGATGCTTATTACAATCTTTTTAAAGAAATAGATGATGCTCTTGACAATGCGGGGCCTAATATCGACAAATAGCCGTCCAGGAACAGGAATTATCTATCTTTTCCTCTGCGGTGGAATAAGAAATGTGATAGGATCACACGTTTAAGATTAGCCAAATTAAAAAAAATATTTGTACATTTCCAATTAAGATAATTTTATAAAACACAAAAGGTATGATGCTTATATAAAAAAAGCCTTTAAATTTGCAAAGGTTAATGGATTTCAATCTTTTTGTGAATCCTTATCTTTTGACACTCCTTTAACTGACGTATAGTCTACAATCAAGGGTTTTAAACATAGGAAACTATATCCCCCTTCCCCTACTACGAGTCCTGTTAATTCAGAGGTCACTGCTAAAATGGAAACTTATATGCAAGAACTCAATGATAATGCTAAGGAAGTAAATATAAATTTACCGGACCCCCAGCGATCAGCTCTGAAATAAGAAATAAATTAGATAATTCAGTTTTTAACAGTCCTTTTAAGGTAGAGGAACAAATCTGGGCCTTAACAAATTCTAAAGCTAAATCTTCCCCAGGTCTCAACAAGATTAGCTTTGAGGTCCTTCAAAAGCTGCCAGTTTTCACACTTGAACACCTGTTACTAATTTACAACCACATCTTAGACGAGAGTCTCTTTCCGACTCCCTGGACAGAATTACTTATATTCTTGTTGCCCAAATCAGGTGCCAAATTCAGACCTGTATCTTTAGCCTCATGCTTTCTCAAATTATTAGAAAAAGTGTATATGATGAGAATGAATAATTGTTTAGAATATAATCATTTACTTCTGCCTTCACAATTTGGATTTAGAAAAGGTCGATCTTTTCCTTGACATTAAAGGCGCTTTTAATGATGTCATTCCTGAAATTTTGGTTGCAGATATGATCAATTTAGGTATTCCCAAAAAAATTTGTGAATTTATTTATAATCTCAAATCTAACAGACAAGTATTCTTTAGAGTAAATGGCAATAACAAAGTACCCTCTACCTTTAAAAAGGGATTACTGCAAGGTTTTATTTCAAGTCCAACTTATATACAATTTATAACTTGGGATTGCATACCCTAGTAAAAATACCTATTAGAAGCTAAATAGAAACTTAATAGGAGGTGGTTTCTATCAGGTCCTATTACTTTCGGAAGTGGGTTTTGTTCCTGGTTCTCTGTGGTGTTCTATTAGGTAATTGTGATCTTTCTAAGTGAATCTTATTAGGATCTAATGTGTTCAGTATTCGGGACTCGTACCGTATTAGCTATTGGGTTCTAAGTGGAACCTAATCGGATTTGAATTCGGTTTCTCTGTGGTTTCGTATTTGGTAATTTTGAACTTTCTAATTGGATCTTATTAGGATCTGATGTACTAGTGAAAATGCCTATTACAAGCCAAATAGAAACCTAATAGGATGTGGTTTCTATCAGGTTCTATTATTTTCGAAAGAGGGGTTTGTTCCTGGATTCTATGTGGTGTTCTGTTAGGTAATTGTGAACTCTCCAATTGATTTTAAATGGTGCGAAGTACTTAACTTGCAAAGTAGATCTAATTAGGATCCAAAGTGTTTTGTATTCGGTACGATTTCTCAACTATCTAACTATCTAAACTTGTGTATTCTATCGCGCTATAACTCATTTCGCTATCGATGCACTTGGATCTTGGTAACAAAATCTCGGCCAAGTATTTTAAGGCAGCGTCGTACCAAGTCGTACGGTGAGCTTCAACCATCTTCAAACTAAAAGTTCTTGAACTCAATGTTTCTTTAAAGAAAACGTATTTCTGATGATTAATGGGTAGTTCTAAGGAAAATTGAAATTTTTCGAGAGACTTCAATAAAAAAAATTTATTTAGAAATAATTTTTAATTAAATTTTACTTATTTCAAATACGGCTCGATATTCTTTTTTCTTTAAATATTTAAAAAGTTTATAAACTATCCAAAGGTAATAAACAATAAAGAAAAATTAAGTGCAAAATGCTTTAATAACGTTGGTGACAAAAAACGATTTTCTGTAATACAAAAACCTCCGTAAAACGCGCAGTTTTAAATTTATCCGATTATTTGATAATTCTTTCTGAGTCAGTTTTTAATGCGAAATAACAGTTCTTAAGCAATAATTTAAATTTTGTGAAACAAAGAACCGAATTTCAATTATTTCAGAAAGGGCTCAATACTTTTGGTCTTTAAATATTTAAATCGTTTAAAACGGTCCAAAAGTAATAAATAATAAAGAAAATCAAGTACAAAAATGCTTTAATAACCTCAATGGCAAAAGAATAATTTTATACCATACAGAAACTTCCATAAAACGCTCAGTTTTCAGTTTATCCAATTATTTTATCATACTTTTTTACTCATCTCAGTTATAAATGTGGAATAACTTTTCCAAAACAACAATTTGAAATATGTAAAACAAATAATTGAATTTCACTTATTTCACAAAGGGCACAATACCTTTTTTCTTTATAGATTCAAACCGATAAAAAATGAACGTGTAGTTAAAAAACACTTTAATAACCTTAGTGAAAAATAACATTTTCTGCTATATAAAAACCTCTATAAAATGCACAGATTTCGATTGATCTAATTCCTTTATAATACGTTTTACTTGGTTTTTAATTTAAAATAACAGTTCCTAATCAATAATTGAAAATATGTATAAGTTATGAAAGCGCATTGGCTACAAGTTACAATTTTCATTCTATTTTGCATAATGTACATTGTAAAAAATACTTGTTTATCGAAAATATATTATTTTTCTACCCAGAAACTTTGAATTTTAATCCAATTAATTTAATTCCGATTATCCACTAAAAATCCTAATAGAGCCTATTAGAGAAGCAATTTTGTACTTTTGCAACTTCTGATAAAATACAACCTAATAGACACCTAATAGAACCACCTTGAAGGCTGCACTTTGAATTTTAATCCAATCAATTTAATTGCGATTAGCCGCTAATAATCCTAATACAGGCTATCAGAGAAGCAAGTTTATACTTTGTAACATTTAGAGTAAATGAATACCTCATTGGTTCTGATTAGAACCTATTAGAAAAATATAGCAAAAAGAATATTTGTTTTTGAAAGCCTAATAGAACCACATAGAAAGATTTTTTCAATTCCAATTTCCGCCCCAATAGTACATTAAATATCGAATACAACCGGTTAGAATCCAAATTGAAAAAAAACTATTAAGAATCATTTAGAACGACATAGAAATCCAAATGGATCCAGTGTACTACCTAAACGGTTTCTATTAATTACTTAAACGGCATTTTTAGTAGGCTTGATTCCGAAGGTCTACTCAAGTAACTAATAGAACCTGTTCGGGAAGCAATTTCGTACTTGTAGCTCCCAATAGGTGTCTAATAGAGCCGCTTAAAATATATCTTTTCAAATTTTAGTCCGATTAATTGGATTCCAAAGGGCTACTAAAATCCTAATAGAACCTGTTAGGGAAGCAATTTCGTAGTTGGAGCACTTGCAACAAAGCAGATTCCAATAGGGTAAGTGTGGGTATTACTGCGGACAAAAAATTTCCATGTAGGTATTACTGCGGGTTTTCATGAATTACTGCGTGCCAATTACTGCGATGTCCCAATTACTGCGCTTGTATTACTGCGTTTTTATTTTAAGTTAAGTTACAAATAATTTAGGAAATTTAAACCATGTAATTCATGTAACTTATAAAAGATTGGCATGACTTAGATATACTAATAAATTTATATAAATTCGTAACGGGAAACCCAGCTTTGCAGCAATGGCATATCATCTCTTAACCCCTCTGATGCGAGCAATACATCTTCTTTTGAATACTGAAATCTTACACTTTTCTTTTTCCCCGTTCCTCGCACTTTTTTTGGCATAGATTTCTTTCTTTCAAGTTCCACCATTTTTCATCAGATAATTTCAAAATCATTTGACATAAAAGACACACTGCGACACGGATAGGCATTATCACTGGCGACTACGTAATGTTATGATATAGCGCCTGGAAAATCGCAGTAATACATTTCACAAACCAAATCGTGTACCAAATACTGCTTTGGTAAAAAATATATAGAAATACGTATTTCTTGTCTTTTAGCATGCATTTTGAGAAAAATTATACATTTTCTTTATTAAAAAAAGTATTACAATAAATATTTAGTTCTCCGAAACGAAATTATAATTAGTTTTTCAGAACGTATTCATGACCCGCCTACAAATCGTAGCAGTAAAACTGTCAGTATCGGAAGCATGCGAGATATAAATTGCAATAAATTAGTTAAAAACATAGTTACTGGAGTTGATTCATTGATGATAATTATAAATAAATCACATAATCATGTCTAAATTGTTGCAAAGCATTATATATATTCAGAACACTTTAAATCATTATTTATATTTGAAACCGCAGTAAGTAGAGCATCCGCAGTAATACCCACACTTACCCTAGATACCTTATAGAGCCACTTAAAACACATCACTTAGAATTTTAATCTAATTAATTATTCGAACATGCCACTAAAGTACCTAATAGAACCTCTTAGGGAAGCACTTTCGTACTTCAAGCACTTCGAATAAAGCAGATCCCAATAGGTACCTTTTAGAGCCGCTTAAAACACATCATTTTTAAATGTTTCCGAATAATTTAATTCCAAAGGTCCAATAAAATACCTAATAGAACCAGTTAGGAAAGCAGTTTCGTACTTCTATTTCGAATAAAGCAGATCCAAAAAGGGACCTATTAGAGCCGCTGAAAACACATCACTTCAAATTTTAATCCGAATAATTTAATTCCGAAGGTCCAATAAAATACCTGATAGAACCCGTTAGGGAAGCAATTTCTCACTTGTAGCATTTTGAATAAAGCAGATCCCAATAGGTACCTAATAGATCCGCTTAAAACACATCGCTTCGAATTTTAAACCGGGTAATTTCGTTCCGAAGGTCCAATAAAATGCCTAATAGAACCTGTTAGAAAAACAATTTTGTACTTAATAATACACTGTAAAAAAATCTTTTGTGATATTTACAATTAGATTGTAATTCACGAGCAGTGTATTTTCAAATTGCAATGTATAACCTGGTAAATTTACCAATGTCGCTCAGAAATTCACGATCTAGTCCAATTTCACCACATGGAACAGTATGAAATAACTGTCGGATGTAAAATTACTATGTCTGACGATGGAAATTATTCGATCAGTGTGGTACGTAGTTAATTTACGTAAGTGAATAAATTTAAATGCGCTTATAACTTAACACTTTTTTGGTAAAGATGCAGTATCTAGCATAATTTCACAAACGGGTTGTATTGTTACTTCTTGACATCCTGAGAAATTACAAACAGGACATAAATCGACAAACTGCCAGAAAGAGATGGCGCGTTGGACTTTATCATAAAATTACGTCTCAGAGCCTCTAATATTGCTCTAATTGTGATGAGTTCTATGTGAATACAAAAAATATGTCTTTTTTATATAAAACGATATCTAGAAAAAGTAATATGCGCTTTATTTATCCTGCTAGAGTGTTTAAAAATTTATAACCTCACGAACGTAACCTCAAAATTGAAATGTGGTCCTGGCAATTTACGTCCTGCATTTTTTTTACAAAAGTGTGTGAGCTTACATCGTCGCACGCGGATCGAATAATTTCCATCGTGGCACGATACAGTGTATGTGAAGTAAAAGAATACCTCATTGTATCCACTTAGTTCCTGTTAGAAAAATTTAACAAAAGAACATAAGTACCCAATAAGACCGGTTAGAAACTAAGTTAAAATAAGAATCCTATTACAAACCAGTTAGGATCATGTAAGATTCTATGTGCATCCTATACGTTTTCTAAACGGTTTCTATTGATACCTAACTGTCATTTTTACTAGGGTCGATTATTGCACAGTTTTTGTAAAATTCTGGAATAAGCAGATGATATAGCTCTATATGTTAACAGAAATTCTTTCTCAGAGTGTGTTGAAGTTCTCCTATACAATTTAAATCGCTTGAACATCTACCTTAAGAAAGAGGGCCTTCCAATCTCACCCATGAAATCCAAATTGGTCATCTTTTCCTTCTCCAAGGTTAGCCAACTGAATATTTGTCTAGCTCTTGATAATTTTCAGATTTTACCTGGTGCAGAGGCTATATTTCTGGGAATAATTTTCAGTAGCACCCTTTCATTGGAAGCGCAATTCACAAAACTCATCGATAGAAGCAATAAAGTTCTCACCATCCTTAAATGTTTGAGGGGTACATGGTGGGGTTGTAATCCTAAAACCTTACGTATCCTCTTTACTTCGTTAGCACGCCATTCCATTGAATATGGCTGTCAAGCATTATCTATCTACAATGATGGTTGGTATAATAAACTAAATTTGTTACACAATAAGTTTTTGAGAATTATCTTGGGTTATCGTAACTCTACTTCGATCAATGTTACGCAAGCAGAATTAAAAGAACTCTCTATTTTCAGTAGATTCCGATCAATAACGCATAGATTCCTCCTAAGATCATTTGCTGTCGTTGGACACCCCATTCGCGATCTTCTAAAAAATCTGCACTCTTATGCATCACAAAATTTTGTTTCTTTTAACATTAAAAAAGGTTTTCTTCTACTTCAGTCGTTTATCAACTATAAACACAACCCAGACGTGAAAGATTACTAATCCTTAATTTATCGATCAGCAACTCCCTTGAACTTCTTGTTTGTTTATAACATATATTTTTCACGTCACTCCGTAGACTTGCAATCAGGCCGAATGCTGCGAACCAGCCGTTCTTCTAACGATGACTTTCAGCTAATTTTTCCCAAAAAATCGACAATGAAATCTCGTTCTTTACGAACGGCTCTAAATTTGAGGATAAACCTGTGGGACTATCTGTTTCTTCTCCACAATTAGGTCTTCAACCAAGTTACCGAATTGCTTACCTGAATTTGGTAGCAACAAAAGTGTGTGCTAACAAGACAATGTTGTTGTAGTATATTACATAGCTAGGGGCGAAATGCGGCAATTTCTGACTAGTTTGAAGTTTGCTCCTCGCGCGAAGCGACGGCAACAATCACACGAGTCTGTATACATACCTGGGCGTGCCACAGAGCCGCATTCAGGACGTGACATCTGTAAAGGGTACTCTCGAACATGCTTCCCGAAAGGTTATGCACGTGAACAAAAGCATGCACCTTAAGTCTTCTGTTCCGCGACTTGACATCTAACGCCGTCAAGGTGGTCGCAGAATACTGAATCTTGAATGTCTTCACAACAAGATTATTCTGGGTACAGCACATATAGTCGCAAATGGACAAGACCCTCTTCTTTAAATGGTCAGGAAACACGAAGAAGTGGGCGAAGGGGCGTTTCTGTACAAAGCAGCGGAGAAGGCTGCTGAAACACTCGGCCTTGACTTCAATATCAGGGATGAGCAAAATGCATCAAATCTTATCCACCTTGAGTACTCACTCCTGAAGTCCCGGATTAAGAAAGCACAGGAGAAAAACTTCCGCGAACAGCTCCTCGACAAGAGGATGCACGGCATCTGCCACAAAAATGTGGAAGATCAGTCAATGTCGTATGAGCTATCGTTTGCTTTCCTTAAACACCCGGATTGAAGTTGGGCACGGAGGGTTTCATTTTGGCATGTCAAGACGGTGTCATTTCCACTCCAGGATACCGTCGCCACATTTTAAGCCAAGACATTCCCGATGATAGCTGCAGAGCGTGTCATTCACACCCAATCACATAGGACACATACTATCTAGTTGTCCAACTCATTCGGGAACGACCTACATCCAAAGGCACAATGCGGCACTAAGAGTGCTTTATTACCATCTCTATCACTCTTACGGCATTAGCCCAAATACCGGTTCGCTAAACGCTCCTAGGGAAATAAAGTCAATTGTCGAAAATGAGAAGTACCGCATATACTGAAACTTCATATTCTCGACAATTGTTTCTGTTGCGCACTTGAGGCCTGACATAGTTATCCTTGACATCGAGAAACGATCCATGTTCGTTATCGAATTTTCGGCACCAGCTGACAAAAACGTCATAGCCAAGGAGAAAGAAAAGAAAGAGAGGTATAAAGACCTTATGAGGGAGTTGCGACGATTATACCCGGGATATTCCGTTAAACTAATCGTCTTGATCATCGGCGCTCTTGGAGGTGCCAAGGTTTCACT